>JAOTAY010042079.1:0-21758 GCA_025629805.1 Erythroxylum baracoense
AATTCATATGGTTTTATTGAGTCCTGAACATATATATATATGTTCAGGACTCAATAAAACCATATGAATTCCTAGGAATACATTTCGCCTTACCAATTCTTTACACTTTCATAGATCTAACAAATAGAGTGTTCAAACCATTCTTAGATAGTTTCATGATTGTCTTTATCAACAACATTTTGGTATACTTATGAACAAATAAGAGCACAACCAACAATTAAAAGTGGTGTTGCAAACTCTTCAAGAATATCAGTTTTATGTTAAGTTCTCAAAATGTGAATTTTGGAGTGTCATATTCTTAGGACATGTGGTATCTTAGAAGGGGATACAAGTGGATTTGAAGAAGGTAGAAGCTATAATAAATTGATAAATACCCAAGATAGTGACAAAAGTGTAAAGCTTTCTAAGATTGTAAGGCTATTATCAAAGATTTTCCAACCCTTTTTGAAGATAGCAACCCTATTGATACGTTTGGCATAAAAGAATGTCCAGTTAATTTATTCTCATTTCTTTGAGGAGAGCTTACAAAAGTTTAAAGAGTGTTTAACTACAACTCCAGTCCTGACTTCATCAAACGTTGAGGATTTCAATTTTACTGTGATGCTTTTTAAGTTAGCCTAAGCTGCATGTTAATGTAGAATAGTAGGGTGATTTCTTATACTTCCAGTTAATTGAAAAAGTATGAACATAATTACCCTACTCATAATTTAGAGAAAGTGGTAGTGATCTTTTCCTTAAATATTTGGAGACATTATCTATATAGTGAGACTTATGAAATTTACACATATTAGAAGATTCTAAAATATATATTTTAGTATAAGGACTTAAATCTAAGGTAAAGAAGATGGATGGAACTACTAAAAGGTTATGAATACACGATTTAGTATCTTCCTTGAAAGGTAAATATCATAACAAATACATTATTCAAAAAGTCCTTGGGTAATTTGGAACATATCATAGTAGAAAGGAAAGCTTTGACCAAGGAGTCATATAATTTGTTCGATCAAGGCACTCAAATTTAGATTTCATATTCAAAAGTACTAATAACGAGCATTAGAGTACTTATATTGTTAGACAAGATCAAGGTCACTCAAGGCCAAGACCCTAAGCTTTAAAGCTTATGTATGAAGTTTAAGAAGGATTCTATATGGAATCTGAGATCAACAAGGGGATTAATGCTAAGGATAAATGGGAGACTATTAGTTCCAGATGTAGGGAACTTGAAGGAGAAGATTTTAAAGGAAGGCACTTTGTGGTGTACAATGCACATTAGATTTCCACCAAGATATATCATAAAATTAAAGATAAGTATTAGTAGGATGGTATAAAAAAGGATGTAGCTTAATAAATCTCTAAGAGCTTAAGTTGCATATAAGCAAGAGCTGAGCATCCCTTAGGTAAGCTACAACCATTACTAATTGCTGAAAGAAAATGGGAAAAGATCACAATAGATTTTATGGTTAGCTTACCTTAAATAAGGACTCAATGTGATTTAATTTGGGTGATCTTATAAAGGTTAAAAAATCAAACTATTTCTTATCCATAAAAAGCACTTAGTTAATGTCCAAGCTTATGAGAGTATTTATTAAAAGGATGGTGTGTCTTTACGATATGCCAATATTGAAAGTTTTTAACTGAGGATAGTAGCTGACATTTCTATTCTAGAGAAATTTATAGGAAACATCAGGCATTAGACTAGATTTTAGAACAACATTCCATCCTCAAACTTATGGGAAATCTGAGAGGATGGTTCAAAACTTAAAAGATATGTTAAGGATGTGTGTGATGGACTTTGGCAGTAGTTGGGATTTGCATTTGCGTCTATTTGAGTTTACTTACAATAAAAGTTATCTCAATAGAACTAAGATGACACCTTATAAAGCATTGTACGAAAGAAAATGCACGTCATCGATGTGTTGGGAGGAGGTAGGTAAAGGCAGTTGAAGGACTTAGAACTAGTCAAGATCACATCTGAGAGGATTCTATTGATCAAGCAGAGACTAGAGATAACGTTCAACAAAAAGAAGAGTTATATAGACCCAAAGCGCAAGGAGGTAGAATTTTAAGTCGAGGATTTCACATTTTTAAAGGTATCTTCGATGAAGGGTGTGATGAGGTTTGGAAACAAAGGAAAATTGTCTCCAAGATATATTGGACCTTACAAGATCATAGATAGAGTTAGAAATATGACATATCGATGTTGATACCTTAGGATATATTGCAAGTCCACCAAGTATTCATCATTTCTATGCTTCGTAAGTACATTTTTAATCCTTCTTATGTACACCAGTTGCAGAGTATAAAGGTGAACGAGAACTTAACCTACAAAGAGGATCTAGTAGCTATTTTGGATTCTAAAATGCACTAGTTACGGTTAAAACAAATCTTTATGGTTAAGAAGATGTGAGAGATACTACCAAAGAGATCATTTTGAAAAAAAAAAGTGAGAGATATGAGAATTGTATCCATCTTGTTTCCTCAATAGAGTATTATTGTAAAATTCAAGAATGATTTTTTTTGTAAGGAGGGGAGATTGTAATATCCTCCCTCATATATATATATATACATATATATATATATATACATATATATATATATACATATATATATATATATACATATATATATATATATGTGTATGTATACATATCTTCGACCCTCATCATTTCTATTTTTCGTTTTCACCCCTAATGATTACTATTAACAAAACCATCTTCTTCATCTATTCTTCACAGTCAGTGACTTTAGCTAGCTAACCATATATATCAATTAACTCCTCTCTTTGAGCTCGTCACAATCATACTTATTTTACCTCATAACAATGTCAAAATCATTATAAAAATTAAGAAGAAAAATTAGAGAAAAACATAAATCTTGGATCTTTGACCTTCGATAACTGTTTTCGAACACCAACACCTACATCAGACTCCCCTTAATGTCAAGAGAAAAAGCCCTACGGTTTTATCGCCAGGCACTATCTATATTGCTGCCAATTGATAAAAATTGAGATTAGGGCTTTGAAATGATTTTTCTTCAATTCATTGAAATTGATTAAGAATTTGAGTTTCTTGCAGCTATAAAAGTTGTTATACTCATGAAGATTTTTTATTTGGTATAAAAATGTTTAAATTCTAACATTGAAAATTGTTTTGGTCACTCCAGGGGTATTCTAATGACTAAAGGACTATTTCAGTAGACAGAGATAGTTTTCCGGCAACTTTTAGTGAATTTTTAGAAAGGTTTTGAAAAATTCTATAAATTGTGTTGATCAATTTTCCTTTCTGAATGATAGTAAAATTCTTAACAGTTTGTGAATTAAAAATCATAGAAAGTTTAGGTAAGAATAGGATAAATGGCCAAATTACATAATTAGACCATCCGAGCAAACCTAATGAATCCTAGGTTGTTCAATTAAGTATAAGAACTTATAAATGAGATTGATTAAGATATTTAACCTTCCTATTTTATAGGAACATCAAGAGTGAGACACAAATTGTAAGGTTTAGATAGACAAGTACTTTAATCAGGTAAGTTCGTATCTATCTATTGACATCGAATTCATACCAGCTTCTAAATATGGTTCTATACTAATATTAATGATGATGTATTAAGTTAGGATAGATGTCTCAACCTTAGGCATATGGATATGATATAATATATATTTATACGTATATATTTATATATATATAAGTACCTATAAGTATATACATATACATTTGTAATTTGTGTACCCATTATCATCATGTCTATATGAATATTATCATGATATGTAAGTCTATCCATATGGGTTTAGTTACCTATGACATACTGCATGCATTTGTGATGGTCCTCATATGCATAAGTGCTTGTTTTGTGAAATTGAGTGATTGATATTTGAATTATGTTTTGATATGCTTGACTATGATTATAAAGGAGGAAAATTTTTTATGATGTATCACTTGATAGGTATGCATCAGCACCAGATGCACACTAATTTGATTATAAGAGATGATTGTGATATGATATTAAGATATGATATGGAACAATCCTGGTTGGCTCCTATTCAGGTCCATATTTGATATGTATATTCTTGATGTGATAGTGACTTTTGATTTGTTGAGTGAAGGATGGTCTGTTAGTGATATTTGGCTATCTATAGAACTTTTGGACTAAAAAAGCCTTATGTTTATATGAGTATAGTTGTACAGTTGGGTTGTTAGTGATGCTTATCTCCCCACAGCCATTCGAGGTGTAGTAATGTGAGGGTTTTACCTTTAAAAACTAGGGTCCTACAGATATTTCTTCTCTATGGTCTATTGTGCAATGCATTTTTCATGCATCATGTATGTGTGTCTGTGTTTATACTATTAGAAACTATATATTGTGTGAGTATGTCATTAGGTATTGTAAGGAGATGTGGACTTATTCATTGAGGTCTGACTCCCCTCAACTCCATTTTATTTGGTTAGCTAACACCAACTTCACAACAGTGACTTTAAAGCATTGGTTACAACATATCTACATTTATACACGCTTTTCATTTGTTTTCACCCGTACTTATACTCTACCATCCGCAGTGATATACTTTAGCATGTTAAAAAGATTTCTTCTAAAGCACATTAACATTATTGTTCTTTACTATGTTTGTACTTATGTGTGCCTATGTTTTTATTTTTTTTCAAGATTTAGTATTTATTTTGTCCCTAGTAATCATTCTTACATATGATATGAGGGCCTCAACTTTCAAGTTTCAAGTATCAATCACGTGCATGTTCATGTTGTGACAAGTTTATCCTTCTTTTCCAATCTCATAGGTGGTCTTACATAATATGACATTAGGTCTACACTTGTTTTCTATAGTACCAACTTTGTGTCTCTTGCTTAGCTTGGAGTTGAAGGAGTTTAGTGGAAGTTCATCAATTGTAGGGTTTAAGATTTTAAGGTAATTAAAATTAATCTAATTAAAATTAATTAATATTATTCAATTAATATAATTTAATTAGAATATTTATAATAATTTATAATAATTTATTCTCAATTAAAAATTGGCCCCATAATATCATATGGTATACATGTGACAGTAAATCCCATATATAGAAAAATAATAAATATGTGTCACTTTCGCGATGACATAACACCTATTAGATAGAAATCTAACTCTGTTTAATTTTCTGTTCACTTAAGATTCATTTTATTTTTTTTAAATATTAGGGTTTGTTCATCTTGTACTTTGGTAAAAATATTAGGTCTAAAATACACTTTTGACTTTATTTGAGTGATGATGATATTAAAGAACTTTAATTTAATTAATGTTTAAATAAATATTCTATTATTTGACATTATTATAATTAGAAATTTTATATTGATTTACTTAATTTAGTTTTTAGAATGAATTTGTAAAAAAATCATTTAAAAAAAGTTTATAATTTTTTATTTGAAAAATAATTAAATATTTTTATTCACATTGAATGTGATTTTATATACTAAGCAATTTCTTTTTTTGAAAAATATATACATAATGCAATTTTATATACTAAGCAATGTTAGTTGTATTTTATATAATTATTAAATTTTTTACAAGATATACATTTATGGATTAGAGCTCAATTTTAAAATTGTTTATGATAATTCAAATTTAAATTTTAAAATAAGTTAAACCTAAAAATTTTGAATTTTTTAAACTGAACATTAGTTAAACCTAATGTACTCCAACCCATACAAAGTTGTAATATATATGTATATATTTATATATATGTATAGAAATACTTAACCTTTTCCTTTTTTGAAAATTAAATAAAGTTTCCACTAACTATGGCCAATCTATCCCAACATTACAATGAATTCATCAAAAATAGTACAAGAAACTAAAACAGTAGGAATAGATAATTAAAAAAAGCATAAATTTTGCAGTTATTTCTAGTTTCAACATTACAAGTTCTATCTATTTCTAGTTCCAATACAAAGGGTAAACTAAGCAGATTTTGTGACTATTATGGCTTGAATCTAGTTGATAATTTCCTCAGCAAGCTGATGTTTACTTACTTCCTCTCCCTTATAGATTTTCCTATTTATTTTCTTGCCGTAGAGCTTAAATTGTTGTTGTAAAAGTTGTTTTATAAAATACTCCATCATGCATCTATTTCTTGGTGGTACATGTAATCCAGTTTAGAGTTGTAAGCCAATCATAAGAAGAAGAAATAAACTACAAGCAAATGTAAGATTTTGTTCTAGATAGCCTTGTAGTACCTACATTGGAAAGTTCCATGAGTGTTCCTTAGTGATTGGCATTTGCCAGAAATTTTTACTTCAAAGATAAGTTTCATGCATCTAGTTTATCTAAATGGAATTCTTGTCTTTATAGAGCCTCCAAATTTTTTACAAAAAAGTAATCTTACATTATAGGAATAGAAGTTATCCCCAATCTACCTTGCTTCTTAGGAATATTCATTTCGTTCCATTTAACTTTAGCTTTCTTGGAGTTTTTTGCATTTTTAGACCATAGAAAAACTTTCATGATACCATCAATCTCCTTGATTACTTTCCTAAGAAGAATGATATGGAAAATCCAGTGAATATAGAAATTTCCTAAAACTAAAATAACTGAAGTGACCCTTATAGTTAGGGATAGAAATATGTTCTACAAATAATTTATTTTGTATTTGAACCTTTCAATTAATGAGATATGTTTGCATACTTGGGTTTGGCATATAAGATGGGGACTCCAAGGTACTTTAGTGGCAATGCTTGTTACTACAACCCTGAGATCCTAGATAGGTCATTAGGATTCCTCACATCTTTGGAACAATATAAACTTCTCTTATCCATATTAACTTTTAGTCCTGACCAACTTGAATACAATAAGATTAGTTCCTTTAGCATCTTCACTGAATCAGCTTCAACACTTGATATTAGGATCAAGTCACCTACAAACATTAAATGAGAGAGTTTGTAATTTTTTCACTTGTGATGAAAGTGAAATTTGCCAATAAGTTCAATAAATATGTTGAGTAATTATGATAGCCCTTCTATAGCTAGGGTGAATAGATAAGGGCATAGAGAGCCCCCTTATCTTATTCCATTAGCATAGTTTATTGGCTGAGTAGGGACTCCATTGATAACAATGCTTATTGAAGTAGATTTAATGCACATTAAGATCCATTCTATGAAAATAATAGGGAACTCAACAGCTTTCAAGCAAGATTGTATGAATTACTAGCTTACTGTGTCAAATTCCTTACAAAAATTTAATTTTTCAGTAGTAGCTATTTATTTTGTTCCCTGAATTATATTCCTTCAATACATATTACACCTTGTGTTGAATTCACCATAGTCTTTAAGGCTATCTTTAGCCTATTATTAAGAAGTTTAGCAATCACCTTGTAAATCATATTGCAACATGAGATTGGCTTGTAGTCCCCCAAGGAAGCAGGATTAACTTTCTTAGGAACTATAAAAATGTAAGTATGATTGAAATCCTTCAACATTTTGTAAGTGGAGAGACACTTTTGCACTAGTTCAGTGAACAAATTACTTTTTATCCACTATGTGTGTTGAAAAACCCAGGTAGTGAATCCATCTAGCCCCAGTATAACTGAATACTTTATTTCAACCTAATATAACTTAGCATAGAAATTTTATTCCAAAATCCTTTAAATATTTGGTTAATTAGTATCCAAAATTTAAATTGTTGGATGAAAATAGTATATTAAAACTATTACCATGAAAATTTTGGTAAATTACTTTAAGCTCTTAAGGTTTTAAGAAGTTCAAATAATATCATAACATTAGACAAAGTTATATAACACTTAACGACAAAAATATTATAAAATTATAAAATCTAAATCAAATGATATATTCGAACAATCTGGAGATGAAATTAATTTATTAGAAGTATACATTATAAATAAGAGCCTAATTTTATTGAATTAATAAAGACAATACTTAAAAAGGAAATATACAACTTCAAGTCATTATGAATTAGTCTACTCATGTTTCACACCCAGCTTTGGCTTAAAGGTACCGTAAAGGCTTGTTCATCACTAGTTTTGAGGAATGTTAAGCTTGTATGGTCAACCAAAACATAAAATTCAACCAAGGATTAGTTCTATGGAAAATGTCTATTTAGATTGACTTAAAATACATAAAAGGAAAGTCTATATAGTCATCATAAGTCAGGTTAAAAGCCAAGCCTGAATTTATTGCATCAAGTTTGGTATAAACTACTTTCTTATTTTCTAATACTAGGTAAGACAATAGGGTGCTCTATATTGATCGGGGAGGTATAGAGGTATTTACTGACTTGATTATAATTCTTTTTGTTCCTAACATTAAGAATATTTACTTTAATGTTAAAAGTACTTGTTAAGAATTGCTAGTTGCCCCTAAGTATAAATGTGATCATATAGATACATCTTGAGTAAGAATGAATCACACTATCTTATGCCTCCCAGACTATTCATTACAAATACAAAGTTACTTGTATAGCATAATCAACACTGAAATTCAAAGGACATAAAAATGTTTTAACAATGAATCACGCTAACTTGTGCCTCCCAAACTATGCATTACAAAGACAAAGATACTTGTGTCAGTTTATCAACTATGAAATTCAAAGTATTTAGAAATGTTTTAACTTTTACACTATATAAACCTCTCTAAATTTTTTAGCCAAACAAGGAAAGAGTGACTTTTGAGCTTTCTCCGCATCAAAAAGACTACAATTCTGACAATGTAAATGTTCTCCCATATATACAATATAAGACTGTATTAGAATCATTGGACATATAAAATGAGCTAAGGTCTCGTTAAAGATCTAACTATGCATTTAGACAGTTTCTCTTAATTATGTTAATAACTAAGATGAAAGTTGTAAGATTTGAGCAAATGCTCACTATAAAGAATCTTATAGAATTCTCTCACTAAGCCATTGTCCTAATAGTGATATGAGCACCATACAGTGATATGGTATATAATAAATGATTGGCTTAATACAAGTAGGAGATTGATGATTTATGACCTAGAATCAATCAATTAATTGTAGCTTAGTCACAAAAACATTTAAAGGTGTTCTTTATCTTATATCTATTAAGATGTATATTGTAAAGTTTATAGGATAAATATACATAACAAATAAAATTATGATGAGAAAATAATTAAGAGATTCATTTAGAATTTATGTATATCCCTAAAGTATTCACAGTTATGTATTATCCCTAAATTATTTATAGTCATTGTTTTATTAAGACATGGCATTATAGGGTGTAAAAAAACTAACACACATTATGTTCTTTTAAAGGGAGTAGTTGATCTTATAGACTAAAGTATGGAGATGCTTAAATAAACTTATGTATGCTTGTTAAAGAACACATTCACAGAATTGACCCCATATGAGAAATTCATTTGGAATATTACTGATATGTCTTTGGAAATTCTCATTATGATGATTATATAAGTGATCTTTTGACTTGGGATTGCTATGTTTTGATACTAACTATAAACTATTTTAATCATTGATAGCTCAATCAATAGTCATTAGTTATAACATGAACTATATGGAGGTAGTTGAGTGATCAATATAGTATTCATCACCTTAAAGTGATTAGGGAGAATGTTCCATTGATTTCAATTATTACTTATTAGGGAAATCTTTGGCTAAAGTGAAATGACAATTTGAGAATAGTTTTCAAATGTCATTAATTGAATCAACTACTAATGATGGAGAAATAATATGAATGAACTTATATAGAGTACATATTAATTTCATGTTCTATGTCTAATCGAAACATTGGATGATGAAATGATTGAATTATATAGAAAATCATGCATGAAAAGAATAGATAAATCAACTTTGACATTCCTAAATATTTTGGTGCTCATAATGCATTGATAGATGTCAATCTTGATCTATAGATGTAAATTGTTTAATTAGAGAATGACAGACAAATTAAAGGAGTTTAATTTATCTAATTCTAGTAAGGTTATAATTCATATCCATTACTAACATATTCAAGAATATAATGGGTTAAGTAAAAAAACAACTTAAAGAGAAAAAAGGTGTTTTAATTAAGTTAGACTCGATTATAAAGTTTGAAAAATTTTATAATTAAATATAAAATATGTAATAAATAAGGACTAATAAGAGTATTGAATATTATTTGAGCCTAATTGGTATTAAATTAAAATTAATTCTAATTCTAATTAAAGTTTAATTTAAAATAGAATTTTATATCTAAAACCTATTATAAATAAGCTTAAGCTCCAAGGGAGCTAACATTTGTTACCTAACTCTCTTTGCAGTAGTTTTAGATTTCTCTTCATACATTCTTAGATATTGTTAGAGGGCAAATACTTATGTGGCTATTATGGTTCAAATGAGCTAATTTCAAAAACGATTTAAGGAAAATGACAAGAAAAGGATTAAGCTTTAAAATAAGGAATGAATTAAGACTCAAGCTATATTATTATGTGTTAACCATGTTATAGATTTAAAGTGATCTTAACTTTTAGGAAATCTAAACCAAAAAGGTTTTGTTATTTTTGTACTGCATATAGGATCGAATCCCTACAATTTTCGAATAGCAATAATATAATGATGATTTCACCACTGTCATCTTCCATACCACCAACTTAGACTCTACATCAACTGTAATAAGCAGCAACCATACTCTCATGCTAATAACAATTAATTGATAATGACCATATAAGCATGTTTTTAGATAATAATTGGCAAGTCACACACTCTATGACATGGAATCTCTGCTAAGTCTACATTTGTTGTTTCTTTATGTTTAGATTTTTATAAATGAAAACCCATTTACTGGATAACTGATAAATGTTTGATAAAATATATTTCTAATCCCATATCTAGTGCATTTTGTTTGTTTATTTGAGATTTTTAACTATTTTTGGTACTTAATTTGTTCTAGTTATGCTTTAATGTCTTAATTGCCTTCATGAGTTAAGAGGAGTAGAAAAAAATACAATTGAGGAAAAAATTTGAAGGATTGAAGCTGTCTTTCACTATGTAGCTTTTTGGAATCATATTTCTGCATGATTTTTAAAGAATTGAAGTGATATTGAGCGACATAATTATGCATACAACAGTGTGGGTGACTATGTCCACTCTAGAAACTCTAATTTTTGAGTTATAAAAGGGAAAAAATAAAAGAAAAAATGGAGGATAGATAGAGGCTCAGGACATAAATTGACAACCTAAGGCAATAGAAAGAACAAAGAGTAGGAAAGGAAACGTATTTATAGTCAATTACGATCAATCTAAAGAGGATTTCATAAAGATTTTGATTTTCTTCATATTTCTTTTGATTTTCTAGTTTTCCTTTACTTTAGATGTTATATATGCTATTATTAGGAAATAAAACTTTGTTGGTACTTGAATTAAATGAACCTTGAGATAGACCTTGAAATGATTTTATTTTAATTTAATTCATTAATTAGTTTCATTGAGATTCAATTACGTATTCTTAACTATTATTGAATTAATATTACTATCATATTGATTCATGTATGAACATTCCATTGAGATTAAGAAATCCTTTTATATAAATAGATCTAACATAATTGAAAGGAGTTATATGCAACTCTAGAGAAAGGTCAACACAAATTCTATGAATTAGATTTAAACCTAATAATGAAATTCACGAATCGATTAATGAAATCTTAGGGGGTTTTAATTGGAAAGAGATTTTAGTTAATCAATTGATGATTAGATGTTAATAGTCTTGAGAAAGATATTATCATAATTAAGGAATTTCCACAGACTAATAAACTATAGATTAAATTGAGTAGTGAAATCATTATTATATGAGAAAATCTTAGGGGAGATTCGAAGTCTAGGCACCAATTTCCTCTTTGACTATTTCTTAATTTAATCTAGTTAGTTAATTGTATTGATTTATTTTAGTTTATTGATTTAATTTTGAATATGATTAATTATAAGTACTACAAGTTGTTAGACTAAATAATAGAAAGATCGTAAGTACTAGTAATTCTAGTCCTTATGGGATCAACCCGTACTTGTTAATGCTAGCTACATTTAGACCATGCTCTTGCAGTTAAAACTAAAATTATCATGATCAAGTTTTTGTTGTCGTTGTTGAGGACTCATATATTAGGAAATTTTGGTTTTTATTAATCTATTTATTATTTTTCTTTTATGTTTTTATTTTATTTTATTTATGTATTTATCCTTGGAGATATCTTTCTTAATTTTGTATTTGTGGCCTATTTTAAGGATTTGGGACTCATTGTCATAGCTCACTAAACATAATGAAAGGGTGAAGAGGAAAATATTCCCAAAAGGATTATGGTACACCATCACTTTTGGCAACTTTGGAAGCTTGGAAGGAGAGGCACAATAATATGTACTTAAAAGTTTAATCAATATCCATGACATTTGTAGGAATAAATTTCAAGCACCAGAGTATATATGGGATCATCCAATTTACATAGAGAACTAGCCTCAAGATACCCCATACGAGAATACTTATAATCTAGAGTGGTAAATTATTACAATTTTGTATGAAACAATTAAACTTCTTTTGAATTTCTGCAACAATAGCAGTAAAAGGAGTATTAATGCCTTGAGGATATCCTCATAAAATTCATTGCTTCAAATAAGGCTACCTTTTATAAAATCAAAAGGCTAGGTGTTTATCTAGATACACCAGACAAATTTAAAGAAACATGTTAATACAATAATTTTATAGAATGGAGAGGAGCTAAAGGAAAAATAAAAGAGGAAGTTGATGTTTAAAAAGAGATAAAAGAAGAGAAGGTCGAGAAGATAGAGGAAGACAAAGAGGAGGAGCCAAATAAAGAGGTTATCATAGAATTATCAGTAATCATCTTTAGTAAGGATGGCTCCTACTTCCCACAAAACAAAATATCTAAGTTAATTAAAGATCTAGGGGCTTTTATTATTCCTTATTATATTGAAAATCTTTCATTAAAAAAGGCATTATTGGATGTAGTTAGTTTTATTAATTTGATACCTTACATCCTTATTATATTATAGCATGTAAGCTATTTATAAACTAATGAACCCTTATATGGGAAAATAGATGGAAGCAAGTCGTTAATTATAAATTTAGGTTAAAGAAGGACTTGGTGAGAATATTAGTTAAAAGACTCATAAAGAAGCTCTGATTACTAGGCAACCCAATAATTATGTGTTTTGTTTTAATTAAGTAGTTACTATGACTTTCGTTAATAGTTTAGTTATTTTCATAATCTTAGTTTGATGATCCTAATTTGCTACTTAAGATTTGATGAAATTTTATAGCTATGAAGGCAACATCTCCCTGATGTTTTAGAGTAGAAAAGATTTCACTGGTACTATATGAATGTTAACAACATTGGAAAAGGTTCAATATCTTTTATTATTAGAGGAGAACCAATTATCCTCACCCCTCCTTTATTTTTCATATTTTTCATTATTCTTGCATCTTTTTTACATTAAGGACAATGTACAACTTAAGTATGAGGGAGGGAGTTAGCAGTTAAGCTTGTCAATTTTATTATAATTAGCTTAATAATGAATAATTTAGGAACTTTTTTAAAGACAATTTGATCAAGATGATTGATTGTGAGTTTGATTTAGGATTGTGGTTTGACCAGTCCTACCAATTTTTTTAAAGTTTTTGAAAAAATTAAAAATATAAAATAAAATTATTTTTTAATTAAGTCTGGGACCTACCCAAAGCCTAACTCTTCTAAGCAAAACGATGTCATTTTTCTTAGAATTGTTGAGCTTTGGGTAGGTCTAGGCCTGGGTCGATCTATTGAAAACACTTGAATCTGGCCCCATAGGCCAACCTATTGTCATCCTTCATCTATGTCTAATGTATTTTTTATTTATTTAAGAGTTTTTATTACTGGTTTTGGTACTTAATTCATTCTTATTATGTTTTCGGGTCCTAATTGCCCTCATAGGTCTAAAGGAGAAAAAATCGGACATAATCAAGGCAAAAAAATAAAGGATTGAAGCTATCCTTGGGGGAGATGGGCGTGTGGAGGTAGACATGGTTGTGTCCTATATTGTGTAGCTTTTTGGAGTTATGTTTCTACAAGATTTTTGAAGAATTGAAGTGAGATTGAAGGATACAATCATAAACACGACCTTGTGGGTTACTGTGTCAACTCTGGAAACCCTAATTTATGAGTTATAAAAGGGAAAAACTAAGAGACAAAGAGGGAGGCTAGAGAAAGCCTCAAGGGAGCTTAAGAAAATACAAATTGATTACCTAAGATAATACAAAGAGTGAACTACTATCAATCTAAAGTAGATTTCATAAAAATTAAAAGGGATTTCATCATGTTCTTTTGATTTTATAGATTTTCTATAGTTTTTATATCACGACTTTTATGATTAGGAATTAAACCTTTTGTACTTGGATTACATAAACCTTGGGATAGACCTTGTAGTTATTTTGTTTTAATTTAATTTATTCTTTAGTTTCATTGAGATTCAATTACGTGTTCTTAATTATTCTTAAATTAATATTGCTAGAATGTTTATTCATGTATGATTTCACACCATTGAGATTGGGAAATCCTTTTTTATGAATAGATTTATCATACCTGAACGGAGTTCCATGAAAACCTAGTGATAAATAGACATAAATCCTTTAGATTAGGGTTAAACCTAATAGTGAAATTTACAAACAGATTAATCCAATCTTAGGAATTTTAACTAGAAAGAGATTATAGTTTAATCAACTAAGAATTAGATATTAATTGTTCTCAAAATTTCCACGGTGTAATAAACTATAGATTAAATTGAGTAGTGAAATCATAATTAAATAAGAAGTCTTAGGGGGGAATTCGAAGTCCAGGTACCTCTTCTTTGATTCTTGCTTAGCTTAATCTTTGATCTAGTTAGTCAATTATGTTGATTTATTTTAGTTTATTGTTTTATTGTTTTAATTTTTAATTTCATGAATCAAAAGCACCACAACTTGTTGTACTAGATAATAGAAAGATGGTAAGTACTAGTAATTCTAGTCTTCATGGAATCAACTTGTACTCATCAAAACTAGCTACAGTTACATCGTGCACTTACGGTTAAAACTAAAATCATTATCACCAATATCGTATCTTGGTATTCTCACACTTTGGTTGATAAACAAAAAGTATAAACTAGAACGATTTGTTCCATAAGTCTTTGGTTGGCCAGTGATGGAGGCTTTTGATTTTAAGAATAATAGTCAAGTTTTAAACTATTAATGAAATCTAATTTGATTAACTCATGCAATTTAAATCGATTCAATTCCTAACAAAATAAAAAAATTCTCTTTTGTTTGGAAAGGCTCTTTTCTTGTATGACGTAAATATAATAATAATTAGGTTGTAAGTTAAATACTTTGATTTACATGAAAGAATTTGATTTAAATCAAATTCTTGCATTTAATTATGACGTAAATATAATAATAATGGCTTTTGAATTTCTTACAGAATCCTTTCTTATGATCCTATTAATTATTTTATTATTAAAATCACTTCTTACATAATATGGTTTTTTAAACAACTATAATTGCCTCGGTAATAAAGCATTTACATTTATCAGCCAGGTAGTATGAAGATCAAAGTTAAGTCGAGCAATTTCTGGCCTACTTGTTCTATTTGTTTAAAGTCTTTTATGCAAAAATACAAGATTAAGGCCATAAAAGTTCACGATTTCTACTGCTTCTTTTTCACGTGACAATAGAGGTTACAAGATTAGTCCAAAGTCAAAACTTTTTCATTTAATTTACTTACACAACTAAAAGCCAACTTGGGGGAGCTTAACTTCTAGCCATTGTTATCAAAACACTATCTTTTATAAAGAGTATGAGGAGTACATTAGGGCCTCACTAGAATGAAAGTCTGACGTGACAATGTGAATCCTAATTTGGTCATATCAACTTGCCATAAATGTGGAAGAATCATCTGTTGTGACATCCAAGTGTACCACATCATATTGAATCTAATTTTTCCTGTCATGTAATCCCTCCTACTAAAGAAGTCAAGGGAATCGGCCTGAATAAGAAAATTAGTAATGTTATAGCACTCAATTAATTTTTTTTAGTAGAAATCAATGTTATGAACATCATATTGAACCTTGAATTGAATTTGGTTTTCGGTACAGTACATATCACTACCGATCAATATTAGATATCGTTTAAAATCATAAAATAGTCCCTCAAATTTTGTAAAATTATAAAATAGTTCCTCGATGTTTCTTCTATGTATTTTTTTTAACTATACTTCAATTATATCTCAAAAATTATAAGAATATAAATTTGATATAATAGAGATCTCTTTATTCCTATTAACTTCAACCATATATCAAAAAATTATAATAATATAAATTTGATATAACAGAGATCTCTTTGTTCCTATTAATATTAATTTTTTACATTTTATATAAATAACAACTATAATTAATATAAGAAAAAAGATCGTTTAATTCTCATAATGATATAAAATTGAGAATAATACAAAGTAATAAAAATGATATGATTAATTACATCAAAACATCATCTAATAAGTCCAAAAGTATAACAACATGGGTTCGTAACAAGGAATATAGCAAAGTAAAAGTGAAACCTAGAGCAAAAACTTTTACAATCAAAAAATTTTATATTTATGATGTAATAGTATAATTTAACTTATACATCCAATATAAGTGAAATTAAAAGAAAAGAGAAAATTTTTGAAAAAACCTTGAATTTCATTCCATGACATATCTCCAAAAATAGCATTACCCTTAATTTTCATTTGGTATGAAATCGTTGTTATTCTCATCATTACTATCATTCAAACTCATTACACTAAATGACATATTAATACTTTTCATCCAAGATTAAATCTTCTAAATCACTCTTATATATAAAAACTTATTTCCTCAAAAACCCAATTTGTTAAAAAATTATTATGATTAAGGTAAATTAGGTATATAGAACTAGTTGTTCTATTAAGAGTCCTGGTAAATAAATCAAATTAAATTATTAATTATGTTCAACTTAATAATAATAATAATAATAATAACATACTTTTCTTGAAGTTTTAAATTATATCATATAAATATTGGATCATTTAATCTTTTATGGTTTAATCTATTTCTTTTTCTGGAACGAATAAATTCAAATGTGCTCCTATTTTTACACCTAGCTGCACTCACACTTTGACTAAGAAGTCAAATTACAAATTTTTGTAATCATGATACAACACTTCCAAATTAGTCCTAGCAAGTAATTGCAAGAAAATAAAAGTAATTTTATAAAAATAATAAAGTGATAATTAATTTTAAACAAGTAACAAAAGTGAAGAAACATATACCTCAATTAAGTTTGTATGTTTGACGTGTTTGGCATCTAGAAATCACCATACACATCCTTATATACCTCCACTTATGGGCTAAGGAGATCTTGTATCATCTTAACTTAAATATTTATTGTGCTAGTTAATAGCATTCTCTATTAACTTTAGCTTTCTTTGAAAAACTTAGTCTAAAAGAGACCATCGGATTAAGACATGACCCAACAATAAACATAGAGTAATATTGTCTTTCTCATATTTCATTGATGATTACAAGATAAGGTATGTGTAAGAAAGGCAAATTTTCGAATTGTCCTTGATTGCTTCTTTCTTCCTCTCTACTAAATCGTAAAAGTAACTCATTTTTTCCTTCTCAGCATTATCACCCAAATGAAGTTCACTATCTAAAAGCTCACAAACTCGAATGATAAACTAAAATTAATAGCAAAATTCATGATCTTAAATTATAATCCTAGAAACCTCATTCTAGCATCAAACCTAGCATGTTGAGATGCATCCTACTTATCACTTATAAACATTTGTCTCAACTCGTTCTTCATTAAAAGAAACACTAAAGCGATAAGAAATTAGTTACAAATCTTACAATGGCATGATGATACAAATTCCTACCATTAGTGAAATTCTTTCTCGTCAAATTCAAAACCAATGCATGATTATATGTAACAGCCTGGACCACCCCGCTTATAGATATTGTCCGCTTTGGCCTTGACCTAGCTAAGCCCTCACGATTTTGCTCTTCCCACCCCTTAGAAAAGTTTCATCTATGAGGGAGAGGTTTCTATAGCCTTATAAGGCCTACTTCGTTCCCATCTCCAATCGATATGGGAATCTAACATTCTAACCCCTTTGGAGGCCCAGCGTCCTTACTGGCCTATAGACCTGGATCTACCCCCCTTAGAGGCCCAGCGTCCTTGCTAGCACATTAGTCTAGGTACTGGCTCTGATGCTATTTGTGACAGCCTGGACCATCTCACTCACAGATATTGTCCGCTTTGGGCTTTGGCCCAGCTAAGCCCTCACGGTTTTGCTCTTCCTGTACACTTACTTAGGAAAACGTGTCTATAAAGGAGAGGTTTCTATAGCCTTATAAGGCCTACTTTGTTTCCCTCTCTAATTGATATGGGAATCTAACACTTGATTAGGAAATCTCTTAGATTCGAAACCTTCAGGTTGTATCATATACACATCCTCCTATAAATTCGCGTTAAGAAATGCAGTTTTGACATCCATCTGCTAGATTTCATAATCATGATATGCTACTATGGCTAACAAGATCTTGATGGATTTTAGCAAGATCCTGATTGATTTTAGCATAGCTACTGGCGAAAAGGTTTTATCAAAATCAACTCCTTATTTTTGTTTTTAACCTTTAGCCACTAACCTTGCTATGTAAGTATGTACAATACCATCCATTTTAGTTTTTCTCTTAAAAACCTACTTGCATCCAATAGGTACAATACTAGTAGGTGCATCAACCAAAGTCCATATTTGGTTAGTGTATATGGATTCCATTTCAGATCTCATAGCCTCTTGCCATTTTAAGGAATCAATATCAGACATTGCTTCTTTAAAAATAGTAGGCTCATCATGTATGAGTGATACATTATCCTTTCCTTACTCAATATGTAGATCTAATCTAATGGGAGTACGACGTATCTTACTAGTTCGTCTCGGACTATGTGTCTTTTGAACTCTCAATTGTACATCATATATATGAACTTGAGGTTCTTGTTCCATTTCGATGTAAATTTGTCGATCTTGAACTTCTCTAAGTTCAATCTCACTCCCACTACTTTCTTTGAGAATAAATTCTCTTTCTACAAATGCAACATGTCTTGAGACAAAAACCTTTTACTCATTAGGATGATAGAATTGACAACCGAAACTCTCTTTCGGATATCCCATAAATTTACATTTAGCTAATTTAGCTTTAAGCTTATCAGATATAGCACGCTTCACATAAGGTTCACATCCCTAAATCTTTAAGTGTGATAATCCAGGTCTTCTACCAATCCATATCTCATATGGTATCTTATTAACTGATTTAGATAGAACTTTATTTAGAAGATATATTGCGGTTTCAATTGCGTATCCCTAAAAGGACATAGGAAAGACTGCATGACTCATCATAGAGCGTACCATATCTAATAGTGTACAATTTCTCCTCTCATAAACTCTAGTATGTTGTGGAGTTACAGGAGGAGACCATTGTGAGAGAATCTCATTATCTTTTAAGTAACCAAGAAACTCGTGGTTTAAGTATTCACCACCTCGATCTGATCTAAGTGTTTTAATACTTTTGCCAGTTTGTTTCTCTACCTCTAGTCTAAATTCTTTGAACTTTTTAAATGATTCAGACTTTTGTTTCATCAAGTACACATAACCATATCTAGAATAGTCATTTGTGAACGTAATGAAATATGAGAATCCACCTCTAACATTTATGGACATAGGCCCACATACATCTGAATGTATTAATTCTAGTAATTCACTATAACGTTTTCCCTTTTGTAACATCCCGTTACCTATTGGAGGTTAGAATAGTAAATATGAGTGATAAATGAGAGCTTAGAAATGCAATTTTCATGCTCATGCATAATATGGCATACAAATACATGTGATTAGTGAAGGTCTTGCACATGAAAATAATTGTACATGTTCATGACAACCCCGGGTATCTTCTCATCAATTTCATTCACAAAATCATCTTCATATCAATTCTCATCTAAGTACAATTTATACTTAGGTTTATACCTCACTAAGACCATTAGAATCTCAATTCATTTCTTATTGACTGACTTCAGATTTTTCCAAGTCCCACTTTCGGGTCTATTGTTCACATTCAATTTGGAAGCGAAACTGATGTAATTTAGTCATACTATCTTCTATAAAAGTGTTCCTCTATGTCTTATCTTTCCATTGATACCAAAATCACTCAATTTGGTTTAGAAATTTGGAAGATATACCTCCAACATTATTGGGTTGTTCACAATCAAAAATAGTGTACAACGTATAATTTCCATCCAGAAATTCAATATCTTAGAGAAAGAATCAAAATTAGACTTCTCGAGACAATTTGTAAGCTTATATCTCTAGTTTACTCCAAATTAAAAAGCGTCTCATTTGGAATCTTATAAATCTAGATATAATCAAAATACCGAAGGGTGTTTAGGAAGAAAATCCTATTTCACTGTTCCAACAGATTTCACACTTTGATTTCATCAATAATTCTCAATTCAATTTATAATGCTACAAAAGTTTACGGAGGGATAGAAGCTGAGTCAGGAATCTATTGGTTTAAAAATTAGATCATTTGGAGATCTAAAGAAGAAGTTATGGTCATATAAGTCAAGAGTAGACGAAGCAGAAAGTAGACTAAGCATAAGATAGACACAGAAGGTCTAAACAGAAGATAGACGCAGAAGGTCTAAATAGAAGATAGACGCAGAAGGTCTAAACAGAAGATAGTGGTCAAAGTAGACAGAAAAAGTCAAACATAGACATAGAAAGTCTAAACAGAACATAGACACAAAAGGTCTAAACAGAACATAGATGCAGAAGGTCTAACCAGAACATAGTGGTCAAAGTAGACGGTAAAAGTCAAACATAGACGCAGAAGGTCTAAACAGAACATAGTGGTCAAAGTAGACGGTAAAAGTCAAACATAGACGTAGAAGAATAGACGCAGTGGGAAAATTGCTATAACTTTCCTTACTAATATCGGATTTGCATGTTCTTTATATGGTTTACTTCAAGATCTACAACTTTTATGAAGACTTTGAAAACAAATTCTATCGTCTATAGGGTCAAAAATGGAGTAGACGATAAGATTAGACGAAACTAACCGAAAAAGCAGACGAATTGAAAAAGACAGATGCATTGGGAAAATTGCTATAACTTTCCCTAAAAATATCATATTAGGGTGTTCTTTAGATGGTTTGAAAGAAGACTTCAAGATCTACAACTTTTATGAAGATCTTGAAAACAAATTCTATCGTCTCGAGGGTCAAAAATGGAGCACACAATAAGATTAGATGAAACCAACCGAAAAAGCAGACGAATTGAAAAAGACAGAAGCATAGGGAAAATTGCCATAACTTTCCCTACAGATATCGGATTATGGTGTTCTTTAGATGGTTTGAAAGAATACTTCAGGATCTAAAACTTTCATGAAGACCTTGAAAACAAATTATATGGTCTGGAGGGTCAAAAATGGAGCAGACGATACTATATGGAAGGAGATGTTTCGGTCAACAACAGAAGAAGTAGAAAGTCAACTTAAGAAGGTATGACGTCATCATAGATGATGTGACGTCATCACAGACGATACTATCTTAACTCTTCAACTCAAAACCATTTTCTTTAACATCTCTAAGTCTTCATCAACTCTCGTATAAAAACCTATATATTCATACATGCTCAGTGAAGAAACAGAGCATATC
>JAOTAY010042128.1:0-21755 GCA_025629805.1 Erythroxylum baracoense
TTGTGAAGTATTGAAGCCATTTTGGAACTTGTAAATTGTAAATTGTAATTATTTTTAAGTTTTGTATGTATTTTGTTGAAATCTTGTAAGTGAAAATGTAATATGCATTTTATTTTGTATTAGATTTCAAAAGTAGAAATAGGTTAGGGCTCAAAAGTTAATCACCGAACAGGGTAATACTTGGTTAATTCTGTTCTGATATATATGCTTGAGGTATTGTTTTTATTACTCTTTTAAAAAATGGTTAAAAAAAGAAATGAAAAATTTGGACTTGCAAAATTTTAGGCCCAAAATTTGGGCCCAACCGAACCGAAATTAACCGAACCGAAAATAAAACAAAAAATTCGGTTTTATTTGATATTCGGTTCGGTTTTGGTTTCTTGTATCAGAAAATCGGTTATTCGGTTCGGTCTATAAAATATGCTCAAAACCGACCGAATCGTACCGTGCCCACCCCTAGCAGGAGGTGAACAAAGTAGCACAAAAATCACGCCACCATCAGTGCACTTGCCTTCCGAAATTCCTGCTCAATTACAACAGGCAAAACTTTCTGAACCAGGCCCCTGGTTAATTGCACAAAAAAAGGAAGGAGGCCTATTATTCAGCAAAATCAAACAGGGGTTTCAAATCGGTCAAAAATCAAAACAACGCAGAAAAAGGCAACATACACATCTATAGCGACGTCTTTCAGATTTCACGCTTTGTCTTCGAAGGTGGAGAACGAAACATCTTTCGAAGTTGCCACATCAGCCTCCACCCCTCTCTCTTTTCTATCAAACCCAGCACCCACAGTAACCTTTACCATGATGGGCCCAAAGAGCAGATCCAAAACGAAAAGAAAGTTTGTTTCAAAGGAAAAGCATTGGGTCCAAAAATAGCCCAACACAAACAAAACCTCTTTTACAGATACAACACTACCAAAGACCACTTTACCCCTTGCATAACCAACTTCCAACCCAGATTCATACCCAGTACACACAAATGTCATACGAAGCAATCTCAGGGAAACATCAGGTATGGAAGTAGATATCAACAATCATCTTAACAACCATTCTACTACAAAAGTAGACACCAGCAAGCAGTGGACATATCACAAAACTCAGCCGATAACAATTTCCTGTCAAAACACACTGTTTCTTACATCCCACACCTAACTCCAGGATCTATTTCAAGCAAGGAAAACATAGCAGCACAAAACAACATAATGGATCAGGCAACTACATACTCTTCTTCAATACATATAGGAAGTAAAGTCAAATTCAAACCAAATGCTCATCAAAGTGGGAATCATCTGCATGAGCAGGAGGAAGTCATAATGGAGGACAGTGTAAGTGCTATACATTCCGGCATTGATGCAATCCCTACAGCTAAAGATGAAAGTTACCTGACGATGTCAAATAATTCTAAAAACCTACAAATATCTAATGGACTGTAATTTAGTTTCTTGGAATTGTCAAGGCATATCGAATAAAGTAACAAAAGCTACAATAAAAGATATTACTGCAATGTATAAAATCAAAATTGTCATAATTTTAGAACCAAAAGCAAGTGGTCACAAAGCCCAAGATATAATAAATGAATTAGGATTCCCTAACTCTAATAGAGTCGAAGCAGTGAGATTTTCTTGTGGGATTTGGGTTCTATGACATGATGTTATTAAAGTTAACTTGTTACAGGTTGACTGGCAATATAGTCACATAAAAATTTCAGTTTGTCAGAATTATTCTTTTCTTTTATCCGCAATTTATAGGAGCCCTCAACTGATAACCAGGAGGGCTCTCTGGGAGAATCTCTCTATTATTGCAGATTCAGTTTCGCTGCCATGGCTTACGGTGGGGGATTTCAACGCATACATTGAAAGGAATGATAAGATTGGTGGCAGGAGAACAATTGGTTGTGCCAGATTTAGATCTTGGATTCGTTATGCATAGATGGAAGATTTGGGTTTTACTAGGTCCAAATACACTTGGTCTAGGGGAACTTGTTTCAAAAGGCTGGATCGTGCCCTGGGAAATGGTCATCTAATCAATTACCTCAAAAAGATAGAAGTCAGACATTTGCCAAAGCTAGGATCGGATCACATGCCTATTATGATCAAATTAGTAATGGATGATTCATCAAAGAGAGAACACAGGTATTTTAAATACAGGAATGCGTGGGAATATCATGAAAAGTGGACAACATGGCTAAAAGGAAAATGGTATGATAGCACCACACTTACGGAAGCGCTTCAGATAATACAGGATCAGAGTCACGATTGGAAATTCTGAGTTTTTGGAGATATACACATTAGAAAGAAAAGGGCACTAGCTAGGCTAGAAGGCATCCAAGCATCTCTTTCCTCTAATCCACCCGAACACATATGGAAGCTTGAAGAGAAGCTAAGGACTGAATTGGAGAAAACATTAACACAAGAGGACGAACTGAAAACTTAAAATAGACAATCTTTATGGATTACAAATGGTGATAGGAACACAAGAAACTTTCACTCAATTCATAGGCCACTGAAAACAAGAAGAAAGATTAAGGCTATACAACTTGAAAATGGAGAATGGAGCTGTGACGGTTCAATCATTAGCAAGGAGGTTACAACTTTCTTCAGGAAATTGTATAAAGAAGAAATACAAGACACTGGACAGTCATCCCCCTGGAAATATCCCATCTAGAACTACTTTCCCAACATCTCGAATAAATCAAGAACTATTCTTTCAACAGACTTATCGGACCTGGAAATCAAGAATTTCGTTTTTGATATAAACCCTTACAAAGCAGCGGAGCCAGATGGTTTCTCAACAGGGTTTTACCAGCACAATTGGGAAATTGTTGGAGCTACAGTATGCAGAACAGTCAGGCAAATCTTCCTAACTGGTCATGTAGGTCCCACTATGAACAAAGGAGTAATCTCACTTATACCAAAGAACAAAAATGCAGAAAAGGTCTACCACTTCCGGCCTATTAGCTTGATCAACATTGGCGCCAAAATTGTAACGAAAGTGGTAGCCAACAGACTTAAACAGGTTCTACCAGAACTGGTTCTACCAACGCAATATGGTTTTATCAAGGACAGGAGCATTTTTGAAAATATCATAATAGTACATGAGGCTATTCACAAAATGGATAACACAAAAGGCAAAGAAGGCTGGATAGTCCTAAAGATCGACTTGGCCAAAGCGTTTGATGGAATAAAATGGAGCTTTATTAAAGACACACTAGATGACGCAGGTATACCGGAACTCTTAAATAAAGTTATACTAAGTTCTCTAGAGACCAGCTCTATACAGATCATATGGGAAGGAATAAGAGGGGAGGAGTTTCAACCCCAACGAGGGGTAAGATAGGGGGACCCAATATCCCCCTATATCTTTGTCCTGTGTATGGACAGATTATCGCATGTGATCAACCGTTGTGTCCAGGAAGGTATGTGGTCTCCTCTAACTTTTGGTATACATAAGGTACCCTTATCTCACTTGCTTTTTGCAGATGATTTGATCATATTCGCCAAGGCATCCGTAGCACAAGCAAGTGTAATTCAACAGGTACTATCTACCTTTTCCCACTATTCGGGGCAAGTGATAAACACGGACAAATCCACGTTGTATGTCTCACCAAATGTGCCAAAAATTGAAGCAGAAGCATTGAGCGGCATCCTGGGTATAACAAGAGTTCCTAAACTTGACAATTATTTGGGAACTCCCATTATCCACCAGAAATTCACCAAGAGTATACACACTCCATTGCTCAATAAAGTGCAGAGAAGGACTTTGCGTTGGAACGCACACAAGATATCAATGGTTGGAAGATTGATGCTATGTCAGGCAGTCCTCGGCTCACTACCGTCATATCTGATGCAGTCGACACCACTTTTGAAGAGCACATGCAAAGAGATCGACAAGATTTGGAGGAATTTTCTTTGCGGAAGAATTGGACAGGAAAGGAAAGCTAATCTCATCAAATGGGATGACATTTGCCAACCCAAAGCTAGAGGAGGTTTAGGATTACAAAAGATCCAGGAAAATAATGTTGTCTTGATTCTAAAGCTGGCTTGGGATCTTGTATCTAACGAGGAGAAGCTGTGGAAGCAATTATTTCTCACAAAATAGAACTTGTCGAAGGAGCAATTGCAGCACGGTTTTCCTAGAACCAAGGGTTCACATCTTTGCAGGTTTTTGCAACGAAGCTGGCAGATTATCTTGGATGGAATCAAATGGGAGTTAGGCAATGGAGAATCAGTCAAATTTTGGCAAGATAATTGGATCTGTTTGGATGCTCCATTATACAGGGATGTTCTAAAACCTGTATCATTACAAGATTATGAATTAACCACTAACTTCTATATTACTCCAGCAGGTGAATGGAATTGGGCTGTTTTATCTATGCTACTCCCGTTTACCAAGCTGGAGGAGATCAGGGGCATACCTCCACCCCAACAATCTTTTGAGAACGATAAGCCAACCTGGAAATGGTCCGATAGAGGCTTGTTTTTCACAACTACAGTGTATCAAGCTGTTTGTAGCAACTCTTGGAATGAAGAGGAACTAAAATGGAAAATAATTTGGAAACTAAGAGTGCCAGAAAGGATCAAGGTGTTTCTATGGAAAGCTTTGAAGGGTATCTTATGGACAAACTCAGAAAGGTCGAGGAGAAAAATCAGCACCAACCCAAGTTGTCATCTTTGCAACTTAGAGGAAACTCAATTACACATCTTCAGAAACTATTACCGAAGCAACAACTTATGGAGAGGGATTAGACCCAACATCTCAGCTATGTTTTGGTCTGATAATGAATGTTCAAACTAGATGTACACTAATCTAAAACAGATTTTTTTTGCAGGAAAACATCGGTTGGTCTATTTGGTTTGCGGTAACTTGCTAGACACTCTGGAGTTCAAAGAACGACGAAATCTTTCGAGCTACCCAAACCGCAGGAATATCATTGCGAATTAAAATACAAGCATCAGTTAGAGAAATACACAAGAGTTTTGCTATTCAGGACAAGAAGATCAGCAACAAGACTCTACACAACTCAGAGACAGGACCGGTGCAGACACTAAACGACACATCACTTCTTCCCCATGACTGCTACTATCTAAACACTGATGGAACAGTATCCATCAGGACCAGGGAGGCAACAACAGGTGGTCTAATTAAAGACAGAGAAGGAGCATGGATCACAGGGTTCTCTATTAACATCGGATTATACCATCCGCTCCAAGCGGAGCTTTGGGGGATCTAAACGGGCAATAATTTAACATAGACGAATGGAATACAAAAATTGCAAGTACTATCTAACTCGAAAGATGCAATCAGAATAATCAATAGAGAAGGAGACAACGATTCAAGATACACATCCTTCGCCCAGAGAATTGCACACTTTTCAAATAGCTTTCAGCATATAGTCTTTCATCACATCCACAGAGATCAGAACTAAAATGCAAATAAATTGGCAAAATTGGGGTTTCAAATTACCTCTCATGAGCCATTAATATTCCCAGCACCACCGCCTGAACTCAGAAACTTTGCACCATTGGAAACACACCTAGGACAAGGAGGTTCACCACCGCATCAAACCTCATTTCTCTCACCTTATCAGACTGACGGCTTTCCAAATATCCAAAACCGATCTGGGAAAAATCTAGGAACGATGGGGGACGAAAACATAAGGGGACCTCACCGGAGCTATTATATACAGGTCAAAGAAATAGGGCATCGGACTACATACCTTTCAAATCATCAACCCGACAGTAGATCTGACAGACCATTCGAGCCAACTTTGATTTCAACATGGCCGCAACTTCCCTCATTCTCTCCGCCTGAGCTAAGAAACCAAGAACAACATGAGATTAGGGAGAGAGAAAGGCAAGAAGAATTTTACGACCAACATTAATTGACTAATCCCCCATAAGGGGTATATCTGTACTTTCGAGCTTTTTGGCTTTTAGCCTCAAGAGTATATATATATAAAAGGATTGAATATATTTAAATATGATAAATTAGTAAAACGGTAAAAGATAGGGAGCTCTTATGTAATTTAGAAAACTTTAGAAAAAATATTTAATTTTCTAGAAAAAATTCTTCTCTTAGACTTTGTTTTAAAAATAGTAATAAAGTATATGCACATGAATATTATATATGGACCAATCAAATATTAATTATAAGATGATCTAATATAATTCTTAAACTCGAATCGAACTAGTTAAATTTGAACCAAAATAATAATTTATTATAATTATTAATTTTAATTATTTCGGGTCGGGTCAATAGTTAAGTTAGGTTACTATGTTAGTAACATTTAATTAGTCTATACATAATGTTCGTAACATGTGTTTTTTGTCAATTTTTCATTGAAGTCTAAAAGAAGAGTTTTTCTAGAAAATTAAAAATTAGAAAGAGTAATTTAAGAAACTTTTAAAAACTATATAAAGAGATTTAAGTCTTTTACCCTTAATAAAATAATAAAAATTTACAATTTGATTTTTTAAAGATAAAAATTAGTATGAATAATAAATAAGATACACATTATTACATAATTATAAAATGTTAGAACATATTAATCACCTAAGTTATTAGTATTATTAACTATAATTTTAACGGAATAATTAATTCACTATCATTTTAAAATGATTAATATATTATTATCTTCTTCTTCATCATCATCCAGTTTAAATCCCGCACTAATGTAGGGTTTGGGGAGGTCAGATAGTACGCAGTCTTATTACTACATAGTAGAGAGGTTGTTTTTGGTAGACCCACATGTAAATGTTACATGAAGATAAGATTTTAAAAAATATGAAAGATGTAATAAAATAACTAAATATATTTTAAAAAATAGAATAAAGTAATAATAACTAAATAAAATAGAATAACAACTTAGGAGATGCAAGTTTAGAAGCCAATGTGATTAAAGACATAAATGCATAAAAACAAATAAATAATAAGAATAATAAGAATAAGAACACTAATGCTAATAATAATAAATACTTAATAGTCAAAATTAAAATAAAACAATAATAATTACAGCACCTTGCTCAAATTAACAAAAGGAGTGGGAGATAATAACTTAGGAAGTGATTAAAGACATAAATGCATAAAAAATAAATATTAATAATAAGAATAAGAATACTAATGCTAATAATAATAAATACTTAATAATCAAAATAAAAATAAAATAATAATAATTATAGCTCCTTGCTTAAATTAACAAAAGGAGTAGGAGTTTGGACTTAGAATACCTGACAACAATCTGTGTTAAAATGTCTGTGCATTGAGAGAAAAGAAAAAGGAAGAGTGAAATAATATCTGTGGGAGATATTGTAATGTCATAATCTACAAGACGATATGTTATGAATTGACTGGACAAGTAACACAGGTATAGCCTATTATGTCAAGAAAGCATGAGTTTCTATTTCCAATAAAAGGGTATTTTGGACCACCAACCTCCAAAACACTAATGAAAAGTATTAAACATGTTGGGAAGACTGTCCTAGTGGCAGCTATGAATTGGAGCACAAAGTAGGTGATATTTCCAATTAAGGGAATCGTAGGATGGATGTGACATCCCATTATCCCACGATTAGGGTTAGAACCTTAGGATACTATATATGAGAGTTTATTAAGAATTTAGAAGTGCATTTCATGCGTCATATGGCATACACATAATGTTGACGCTCATGAAAATAATTGCACATGTATTCATTGACATTTTTCAGGTACAATTGATTTTTAATGCGAATAAAATGTGAAATGTGGATTTTTTGTTTTGAAAAATTGAATTAGTGTGTATTAAAATTATTATCGCATTTTTGGTGACATTTAAGATATTTCGGAAATTTCTAAAAATTTGGAGTATTTTGGACTAAGAAAAATATAGAAACAAGATACAAATGGAAGTGTGACAACTATATTAGTAATTAATTGACAAATGGAATAATTATGGATTGACAATTGGACAAATTACTATGTGACAAGTGGAGCAATTAGTAAGTGACATATCGGCTAATTAAATGGATGATAAGTGTAAGACATGCCAAAGGATATGTTTCAATGGGGGATGGAGCCACCTAGTCACATTTTTGGGTAAGAAAGTTTCTGTAGCTCCTTTGTTTTGTCTCCACTGAAAGCACCATCTTCCTTCTTGCTCTTCCATCACTTAAACACTTAACATCTACATTTTTTATGTGCTATTGGCTTACCCAAGTTACACCTTGCAAAGAAAACATTCCAGTCCATATTTTGTTCTGTTTCTCTCTATTTTTTTCTTTGTTCTATCTACCGAAATCACATATTTGCTCTCTTAATTGCTAGAATTTTTTTGAATCAACTAAGTGATGCTTTAAGTTGTATGGGTAGTGTAAATGATATTTTGATGATGTTTTAATGTTTGTAAAGGGATGCATGCATGAGTGGTGTAGGAAGATAAATGAATGCATGCATGAGTGGTGTTGTAGGAAGAAGAGTTTCAGTGATACAAGCAAAATGAAAATGTGCAAAAAGTGTGATAAAGGATTGTGGTAATTGGACTTATATGAAGAGTAGTGAAATGCATAAATTGTAACATAGAAAAGTGTGAATTAGGTTCTATTTTAGATTGTGATTATTTATGAATTTGTGAATTCTGAACTGGGAATTTAGGTTTAATTGAATCATCAACTTGAAAGGATAGAGAAATGATAGAGTTTTGATGATGAAGTATGTTGGAGTATGTTATATTCAGTGTTTTACTGAATATACATCTGTATTTTGGCTATAACTTCATCTGTAAATATCCAAATTAGATGAAGTTTGATCTAGATTAAACTAGAGACATATGGATACATTTTTCATGAAGGAATTGAATTTGAATTCTATCCTTAAGAGTCTTGAACTGTGGCTTAAAGTTGAAAACTATATACTATTGTGTTATGAGAATAGTCTGTAATAATTTGGTTATAACTTGCATAATACTGAACCAAAAATACATGAATTTGATGTCATTAGAAACTTAAAACTTTGTGTAACATTTGATTAGAATAAGGTTTTACCTAAATACCTTGTTTTCTAGGTCTTAATGGTTATACAAAATTGACCCGAAAATCTGTCTTAAAAAAAATCTAGAAAATTAGAGTTGTAGATCGAAATTTTGGTTTCAATTTCATCCTCCTCTTTCGACCTATTTTACATATCTTTAAGGCATGAATTAGAAAAAAACTCAAAGAATGAAAGTTGTAGATATAGGTCTTAGCTTGACCTCTGTGAAAGTGGCTTGATAAAATAGTGACTAGAGCTTGAGTTATACTTATTTTTTCTAATACTGCCTGTAACAAACCCCTGTGCAGAAACCTTATATTATTTCCTTATTTTTTGGGACTTTAGAGCTCGAATTGGTCAAAGTATAAAACATTAAAAATGATTGTTAATGTCTTATTAATTCTTATGTGAAATAGTTTGTCCATAAGATATCTTGATAAGTTTATGTAGTTAATTGAAGTCATACCCTAAAACAATGGACTGTTTTGATGAGAATGAGTTCAAATATGGAAATTTTTATATGTTTAAGGAATAAATGAGTTCTTTTAATGCAAACATGATCTTAAGAACATGAGAAATGTGTATAAGGTGTGGATGAATGAGCATTGAAGAACATAGGGTATTTATGAATGAGAATTGGGTGAATGTATTAGTATATGTTGCTGGAAAATTTTGGTGAATGTATAGATTTAGCTTGCTAAAATTTCAGATATAAAGTACCAATCGTGTGTGTTTTATAAGAAACTTTTTCATTATGGAAATGTTCAAGGATAAGTGTAAATATGGGTTGATAATGATATAAAGATGTTCTACATGATACAATGAAATGATAAATTGTATTGATTTTGAATTGTGACAATTGTGAATAAAGTGGTTTATGATATTACATGAAGTAATTGAGATGATGTGAATTATATGATAACATAAATTATGTGTTACATGAAAAGAGTGAACCATCGAGGATGCTTACTTAACTAAATTCGCAAATCTCAACCAAATTGTAATGTTGACATTTTCAGGTTCCAGAGAGTGACGACTTAGCTTCTAAGCCTACTTAGAAGAAATCTTATAGAACTTTTGGATAGAAATTATGGCTCAAAGGTCGATCAACTGGGACTGATGGATTAGTTTTAATTTTGTTAACTCCTTATATATGTAGCTTATTTTTTAAGATAGAGTTGTGGTCTCTAGTAGGTTGATATTATATACACATGGATGATGGATATAATGCTACATTGTAAATTAAGGTTATGAAATGAAATGAGAAAATTTTTGATTTTCGACATTATGTTATTTATGGTTTTAATTATGATGCCATGAGATAATTTGAAAGTGAATAGGTTAGCACGCCATTTCTGTTGGCCATGTGCACGAATATTCGATGGGTGTACGTGTACGTGTTGAATGGAAGTGGGTTGGTACATCCTTATTGGATAGTCCGTAGAATTGCACATTGTTTTGTACTATATTGAGAAGTGTTAGCTTTATTTCAAAATTGTTCGCTTGAACCACCATTCTCGCCACTCCTTGAGGATTAAATCCTGGTTTCATGAAATCCATCAATGTCCTTTTCGGTTCTCCTTCTTCAGCCATATCTTGTTGTGAAAAATTAACATGTTTTGCCCATCTTAATTCTCTTTCGTGTCTCTTGATGTCGGGAAATTTATCTTCACTAACTTCTTTCATTCTTCGTGTGCTCCTTTTGTTTATGCACTTGCAAATATAAAAGGAAAAGTATAAAAATTCTTAAATCAAAGTAGTCTAAATTAAACAAGATGCTAAACAATCAATCCCCGGCAATGACACTAAAAACTTCTTGATTAGAAAACAACTCTTAGTTTTACGCACAAAAACTACAAGTGTATGGGTCGTGACTTGTAGTTAGAAAGTGGATATCGATCCTACAGGGATTGATGCCCAGACACCACTTAATTTAGATTAAACTTTGTTTAAGAATCAAAATTGTGTAATAGAAATAATGTGAAAATTTACTAAAATTTAAAGACTAGTAATGAATAATAAACATTACCAAAGTGTAGAAAATTAGAACTTAAGAATCTACAGTCTAGAGATTACTTTTTTTCCTATTTTTTCTTCCTCCTAGTTTGTTAATCAAATTATGTCTCACCTAAGATTTCCGAATGTATTAACTACCCTATCTCAAGGTGTCATTAATTGTCCCTAATCAAATTAAATAGAATCAATTGAACGATCTCTCAACCTATCCAATCACTCCATCAATTTAACTAGTTATTAAACTATACTATAGGTGATCAATCGAATTAACCGAGATCTCTCTTCCAACTAGTCAATTAACGTAATGATTGCAAGTATATAGGTTGCCAAATCTTGTTGTACAATCCTACACAAATAATCTTACTTACTTTCTCGATTTATTGTAAGATCGAAATAAAATCAACGATCATCAAAGACACTTTCATTCAATTTAATAAAATAGGAGTTTAACAAAAATAGATCAAAAGCAATTCTTAAAACTAAATCAGCCAATCATGGTCTCCACAACATCATCAACACACAAATAATCCATTTTACAAAGATTAGAAGAAAGAAAAACACAGAAAATTGAATAAAGGAAACTTCTTCTCTTTTTTGCCAAAATCTGGAAATTTTTTATGTCGATGTGCTATTTTTCCCATTATTTATGATAAATCCTTGAATCTTCACCTTTTTCAAGGCTCAAGACTTGTATTCTTCACTCAAGAAGGGCCTTTCTACAGAAGGGATTTGTCTTCTTAACGATGGAGGCTTAAACCTCTTTTAATAATCCAGAAACCCTTTAGTGAAGCCCCGCATAATATCTCGGATAATAATTCCCACGATCGTGGGAATTTGCAATTGAGAGTATCCTCTTCTCTTTTCTACTTTGATTTGTAGCTCAATCTTCAAGTTGCTCAATCTTCCTTCCTACATAAAAATAATCAATTTTTACCTTAAATTAGCATCAAACATAAAAGAACAACAATGGATACCAAACTAAATGAAAACATACAAAATGAATCCTAAACTATAACAATAATCAACAATTATGCAAGAAACACATGCCAATTACTTAAAAAAACATAGACTAATGCACAACTATCAATTAGATGCATAGAAAGGGTGGAGAGTGCCTCAGCTTGATGTGAAATCTACCTTTCTTAATGGTTATTTGCATGAAGAGATAAATGTTAAAAAACTTGAGGGATTTGTAATGAAAGGGTAAGAGGACAAGGTCTATTTGCTAAAAAAGGCTTTATATTGTTTAAAACAAGCTCTAAGGGCCTGGTACAATAAAATTGACGAGCATCTGCTAAGTCTTGACTTTACAAAGAGTCTGAGTAAGTCAAGTTTGCATGTTTAGCATTTTAATGATGATATTTTGACATTTCTCTGTATGTGGTTGAACTCTTGGTAACAGGAAGCAATGCCATCCTTATTGAGCAATTCAAACAAGAGATGATGAAGGTCTTTGACATGACAGAACTAGGAGTAATGACATACTTCCTTGTAATGGAGATTAGGTAAGATCAAAAAGGTGTTAAAGAAGTGCTCTAAAGGCAATCACTTTTCACACTTATTGTACAAATCTTTATGATTAATAAAAATTCATTTTTGTTAATTTGATGTTCATGTTCTTTATGAATTGATAATGATCTTAAATCAAATTAATGAAGTCCTTGATATATTATATAATATGAAGGAAATCATAATGAGATTATGATAATGAGACCTATCATATGTAATTATATTAGTATCGAAATTATCCCCAGCCATAGGATTAGTGAGATAGGAAATTATTAATCCAGACAGACTAGCACATGTTATACTTCTTGATTGGATCAACCAGTGGATCTGATAAGCTGTAAGCATGAGTTGTTTATAGTCAACATGTGGATGCTTACTGAGAGTAGTTGGTACATTGGATGACCTACTATGAGACAATCACATAGATAATCTATTCTATTGTCAATGATGGTCTCATTATAACAATGGTGCAAATATCCTTAGACTTGAGGTGCTCAAGGATATCTTAGATACTAATCCTGTACATTGACTCCATTCCTCGTTTCCTCTTAGAGGTTGTTCAAAGGGTGTTGATTGGGTATAACTTGAGGTATTCGAAGGTAATTAAGTAGCCAATAAAGGATTCACTAGTCCTAATAGAAGGAGATGTCATGAAAATAGTCTTTAGTGACATATCCAATTGAGTAATGAGCCTTGGGGACAAGAACTAACATCATTTATGCTAGGTGTGACATAGTCAGTCTAGTGGGAGTTGACACTTTAACCATACTCTGATATGTGCTTAAATGTTGATTCATTTGATATACTCCACTTAGTGATTTATGCCTTAGAAATGCCTAGGATACTCACTTTGACTCATATTCGATTTTAGGCACAATTCGGAAGCAAAAAAGTTAAAGTGAGTCGAAAGCATGATACTTGGGCCATTTTTCAAAGGTTTACATTCACTTGTTTTCTTAGGGCAAGAAGAAAATTAGAGCAAATAAAGAAATAAGGAAGATAAGAAATGAAAACACAAAGAAAATGAATTAGAGTTGCTTACGGCAAAGAAGTAAAAAAGTTGGGCATGAAAATTTCATGAGACAACCCATACAACGTGATGAAAACATAGCAGAACATTGAGCAAAATGACATCAAAAGAGGAAGAGAATGCCAACAACAAAAAGACCTAAAAACAACGTGCAAAAGGCTATTGGAAGAAGGAGCAAAGCGATGCAGTAGCAAACTGTAGTGTCTACGTTCAACGCAGACAATGTCTTCATTTATCTTGGACATTAAGTGAGCTTTTAAAAAAAAGGAGGGATATGCATAGTAATGAGGTGTGCATAAACACTATAGCTGGACCAGAAATTAAATCACAAAATAGAGAGAGCAACGCATGCCAAAATGCAGCCCACATAAAATGAAATGCAAACGCAACAGCTGGAATGAAATATCCAAACATACAGGAGAAAACGACAGTGCAGAGATAGGAGGGTTTTAAAAAGAGTGAACAGTGACAGTGGACCACGAAGAAAATCAGAAAAGACGGTGGAGACATTGCTTCTTTTGTCGTTCTTTCTCACCCGAAGTAGCTAGAAGATGGTTGGTACTTGGAGCATAAAAATGGAGATGGAAGGTTAGCTTCCTGATGCCGGTTCAATAGGAATATCTACGCCATGTCTCGGTTAAGCTATTTTTATCATTTTAAGGTTGTAATTTCTTTTCAGATTGTTGTATTGTTGGTGTTGATTTGATCGGGTTTTGGCATGAATGATCTTAATACGTTATTTTGATTGTTTTATTTTGACCCTATTGCTAAAACATTGACTGTAATCCATAATCATTACTTTTGATGTTTGTGAGTAGCATTTAATGATCCCGTATCATTAGGAACAACATAAGTTAGGTTAGATAACCCGAACGTTTGAGGTTACTACTTATATTGATCATTTTTCACTTTATAATATGGCTGCCAAATTAAATCTATAGATCGTATCCTAGGTTATTTGGTAGTTAGTTTTAATTAATGATCGTATCTTGATTAAACAAAGCTTAATGAAAAACCATGATTAGGACAACATTTTATTAGCCTCAAATCGATAGTCTGAAAAGAGTTATAAAGACTTTAGGATGATGAAATATGTTTGAGTTTACATTGGGATCGAACCTAGAGCTGGACCTTACATATATTCAACAATTTAATCATTTCCAATTGCTTGTTTTAATTTTTTTTAATAGATTGCTTTTATTTTATTTTCTAAATTGCTAAAAATCCAAAAACTCCCTTTTTATATTTTCCTTGCATCAATTAATTTCGTTATAGAAATTAACCAAAGATTTCCTGTAGATTTGATCCTGACTCACTATAACTACAAATTTTAGTATATAGAGTCAAGTAAATTTTACAGTTCACTCGACACCCGTTGTCAAATTTTGGTGCCGCTGCTCGAGAGTGTGGTAGTTTAATTTTTGTATTTGATTTTAGTTAGTGTTTTGTGAATACATTTGTTTATTTTTGATTATTTGTTAACTTTTAAAAGTTTGTGAGTGTTGGTATATGGTAGTGACCAAATCTCCTCGTAGAGAAATTGAACAACTTGATCCGAAGATTGAGAGAACACTACGGAGGTTAAGAAGAGAAGCAAGAACATCTTTATAAGTAAACCCAAAACCTGAATCCGAAGAAAATATGGCAAATTTGAGAATGTTGAGGGAATTGGCTGCACTAAACTTAACCCAAAGACCACTATGCATTACATTTTCTAATTTTCTTGAACATGTTACCTTTGAGTTAAAATCTAGATTAATTCATTTATTACCCAATTTTCATGGTCTTACAGGTAAGGATGCACACAAGCATCTCAAGGAGCTCAACATGGTTTGTTTGAGCATGAAGCCTCCCGGGGTGACAGACGAGTAGATCATGTTGAGGGTTTTCCCATTTTCAGTCAAGGATGCAGCGAAGGACTGGTTGTTTGATTTACCAGTGGGAAGCATAAATACTTGATTGAAGATGAAGAGACTATTCTTAGAGAAATATTTTTTGACCTCAAAGACGACAAGTATTCTAAAGGAGATATGTGGCATCAAGTAACATAATGGAGAATCTCTTTACGAGTATTAGGAGCGGTTCAAGAAGTTATGTGCCAGTTGTCTACACTACAACATACCAGAGCAACTTCTCATCCAATATTTGTAAAAAGGACTATTATTGATGGAGAGGAGTTTCGTTGATGCAGTAAACGGTGGGGCACTTTATGAGAGGACTCCCCTCGAGGCTAAGATCCTAATTGAATGGATGGCTACAAACACGCAACAATTTGGCACTCGTAATGACATTCAACTAGTAAACGAGGTAAGTACTTCATCTATCGAACATCGTTTAGATGAACTAACATCTTTTTTTAGACAGATTGCAGTTGGACAGGCACAAGTGAAAGTATACGAATATGCTCAAATACAAACCATCTAACTGATGAGTGCCCAACATTACAAAAAGGAAGTATGGAGTACATGAATGCTATAGGAGGGAACTTCCCAAACCAATACAACCCGTACTCGCAGATGTATAACCTAGGTTGGAGAGATCACCCCAACTTGAGTTATGGATGAAATTGATAGCAATATTTCTTCCAAAATTAGCCGCAAGGAGCACAAGGATTTCAATTAAGGTAACAAGGACCACAGGGAGCTTCTTCTTCCAGTTCAATACATCTTTAGAAGAACTTGTTAAGAATCTTGCTACTAACAATCTGTAATTTCAACAGGACATTCAGCAATTACAACAAAGTATGCAATAACTTAATCAGAGTGTACAACAAATCCGTCAAGAGTCAACAACATGCACACAGAATTTGGAAAACCAAATGTGTCAAATGGCAATGAGGCTCAATCGCTAGAATCACAAAGTGGAGGAAAATTGTTATCCCAACCCGAGGTAAACCCGAAGAATGTCAGCGTTGAGGGGCGGAAAGGAGATTGAGAGTCTTAAGAGAGCCTAATTAAGGATTGCTACCATGGAAGAGTTCGAGAAGGAATTGGGAAAGAAAGAAAATCCTTTAACGAGTACGAAAGTAAATTTTGAAAGTACTAATATTATTAAAACTAACCCTCTACCTTTTTTGAGCAGATTGACAAGACCAAACAAGGAGGAAAGAGATTAAGAGATATTGGAGACTTTCCAAACGGTGAAAGTCAATATACCTTTGCTTGAGGCAATCAAGCAAGCACCAAGGTACGCCAAATTCCTCAAAGAACTGTGTAAACATAAGAGGAAACTGAGGGGTAATGAGAAAGTGATGATGGGTGAGAATGCGTCGGCAGTATTTAGAAAGAAGATGCCTCCAAAATGTCAAAATTTAGGTATGTTTACCATTCCTTGTAAAATTGGTAATATTGTGGTCAATAGAACTATGTTGGATTTAGGTGCTTCTATTAATGTGATGCCTTGTTCGATTTACGCTTCTTTAAATTTGGGTCCATTGAAAGAAACGAGTGTAATCATACAATTGGCTGATTGCATTAATGCTTATCTTGATGGTGTGGTCGAGGATTTTTTAGTGCAGGTGAATAAGTTAGTGTTTCCTGTATATTTCTATGTTGTGGATATCAATGATGAGACCTCATGTAATCCACTACCTATCTTGTTGAGGAGACCGTTTCTTAATACACCTCAAACTAAGATAGATGTTCGTGAGGGCACCCTCACAATGAAATTTGATAGGGAAGTGATTCATTTCAATTTTTTTGATACCATGAAACATCCTCATGATGATCACTATATTTTTCTGTTGATGTGATTGATCCTTTAGTGCAGGAAATGTTTAAATTAAGTTGCAAGATCATTTGGAAATGGTTTAAACTAAGGATATAGAAGTAAAAGCCAACACTGATGTTGAGATAGGAGAAGAGCTTATGAAAATGACAGTCGCCTGGGACTCATGGGAAAGCTCTCCAAAAAAGTATGATTTGGCTTCTATACAACTATCTGAAGCTCACCAGAAGTTGTTACCTTCTGATGTGCAGGCACCAAAATTGGAATTAAAGCCACTCCCTACATATCTAAGTATGCCTATTTGGGAGATAACCAGACTCTTCCAGTTATCATTTTGACGAAGTTGACTTTAAATCAAGAGGAGAGGCTGGTTCGAATACTGAGAGAGCATAAAAAGGCCATCTGGTGGACTATCGCAGATATCCAATAAGTCCTTCCATATGCATGCACCGTATTTTGTTGGAGAAGGATGCAAAATCCATAAGGGAAGCTCAGCATAGACTGAATCCTTCAATGATGGAAGTTGTGAAGAACGACATTCTAAAGCTTCTTGATGCTGGCATTATCTACCCAATTTCCAATGGTAAATGGGTAAGTCCTATCTAGCTAGTTCCAAAGAAGTATAGAATCACCATTGTGACAAACCAGGAAGGTGAGTAAGTTGGTTCCCACCTGAGTGCAAACTAGGTGGCGAGCATGTATTGGTTATAGAAAGTTAAATTTTGCTACTCGTAAAGACCACTTTCCCCTTCCTTTTATTGACCAGATGCTTGAGAGAATGGGTGGTTATGAATATTATTACTTTTTAGATGGTTTTTCAGGTTATCTTCATATCCCAATCACACTGGAAGATCAGGAGAAGAACATAGTTAAATGCCCATTTGGTACGTTTTCTATGCCCATTTGGTACGTTTTCTTACCGAAAGATGCCATTCAGATTACGTAACGCACTCACCACGTTCCAAAAGTGCATGTTAAGCATTTTTTTCGAATAGGTTGTGAAGATTCTCGAGGTATTCATGGATGATTTTAGTGTGTATGGATCTTCTTTTGATGAATGTCTTGAGAGTCTTACCATTATCTTGGAACGATGTATAGAAACTAACTTTGTGTTGAACTAGGTAAAATGTCATTTTATGGTGGATCAAGGTATAGTTTTAGGCCATATGATATCTGCTAAGGGTATTAAAGTAGACAAGTCCAAAGTTGATCTTATTTCTTCTTTACCTTACCCCTCTACTGTGAGGGAAGTGCATTCTTTTCTTGGGTATGTAGGTTTTTATCGAAGGTCCGTTTTGGACTTTTCGAAGATAGCCGCACCATTATGCAAGCTTCTTCAACAAGATTTCTCCTTTGAGTTTAATGAGAAGTGCAAGGAAGCATTCAATAAACTTAAAGAGCTTCTGACATCCCCACTGGTGATTCAACCTTCAGATTGGAACCTCCCCTTCGAGGTCAAGTTTGATGCAAGCGATTATACAATGGGGGCGGTTCTAGGAGAAAGAGTGGGAAAAGATTTGTATGCCATCTATTATGCTTCAAAGACTCTAAACCCAGCCCAATTAAATTATTCCACTATTGAAAAAGAATTGTTATCTGTGGTTTTTGCTTTGGAAAAATTTTGATCGTATTTGTTTGATGCTAAGGTGATTATTTATTCCATCTATGCAGCTTTATGATACTTGCTCATAAAGAAAAAAGCAAAATCGAGGTTGATCAGATAGATTTTCTTCCTTCAGGAATTCAACTTGGAGATCAGAGATAAAAGGGGGCAGAAAATGTGGTGGCGGACCATCTCAGTCGTTTGATAAAGGAAGAAGATGATATCCCTCTACAAGAAACCTTTCTGGATGAGCAATTGTTTTTTACTGATGCAACACCACCATGGTATGCAAACATTGTCAAATTTTTAGTTACTAATGAATTACTTATTGGTTTGTCAAAGGCTCAGAGGGATAAGCTATGGAGTGAAGTGAAGTATTACGTATGGGATGACCCGTATCTTTAGAGGCATTGTGTAGATCAAGTTATCAAGAGATATGTACCTGAAAATGAATCATCATCAATTTTAACCTTTTGCCATTCGCATGTTTGCAGAGGACATTTTGGAGTGAAAAGGACAAGTCATAACGTTCTGGAGTGCAGCTTCTACTGGCCAACATTGTTCAAAGATGCATATACCTCCTGTAAATCATGTGATATATGCCAACGGTCAAGTAACCTGTCCCGTAAGGATTAATTGCCACAAAATCCTTTGCTTTTCTATGAAATTTTTGATTTTTGGAGCATTGATTTTGTGGGACCTTTCCCTCCCTCTTTTGACTTTACTTATACATTGCTTGTGGTTGATTATGTTTCTAAATAGGTGGAAGCCAAAGCCACTAGGACTAATGATGCAAAGGTTGTTGCAGATTTTGTTAAGGCTAACATTCTTTCTACATTTGGGATACCGAAAGCCATCGTTAGTGACATAGGACCCACTTCTGCAACAGAGTAATGGAAGCAATGTTCAAAAAATATCAAATCACGCATAAAGTTTCAACTACTTACCATCCTCAAACCAACGAGCAAGTTAAAGTCTTAATCGAGAAATCAAGTTAATCCTGGAGAAAACTGTGCAGTACAATAGAAAGGATTGGAGCATAAGACTAGAAGACGCATTATGGGCTTATAGGATAGCTTACAAAATACCAATTGAGATGTCGCTGTATAGGCAAATGTTTGAGAAGCTATGTCCTCTTCTAGTAGAATTACAACATAAGGCATATTAGGATATCAGAAGATGCAACATGGACTTGGATGATGCAACATGGACTTGGATGAAGCAGGAGTGCATAGAAAGTTACAGCTTTAAGAGTTGGAAGAGATGAGGAAGGAGTCATATCAAAATGCAGTGATATATAAGGAGAGGATGAAAGCTTTTCATCATAAGATGATTTCGAGAAAAAGCTTCTCAATGGGTTAGAAAGTGTTATTATATCATTCCAAACTTAAACTCTTTTCAGGTAAGTTGCGTTCCCGTTAGGTTGATCCGTTTATAATCACTTATGTCTTTCCTTTTGGTGTAGTGGAGATACGGAGCCTCAAAACTGACAAGACATTCAGAATGAATGGTCATCGCTTCAAGTCATATTATGAGGGCTTCCAAACGGAGGACTTAGAGGTGTTGATGTTAGAGGATGTGACTGATGTTACTTGATGCACGCAACTGAAGGTTGAGCTAATAAAGTTAAACAAAGGCGCTGTTTGGGAGGCAACCCAAGGGGAGTTAGTTTCTGTCTTTTACATTTTCACATTTGTTATTTTTGTTAACTACTCCATTTCTTACATTTGATTTTACATAAAGGACAATGTAAGTTTTAAGTGTGGGGGTGGGGTATATTAGTTTTTATGCATGTTTTTTTAGCTTAATTGTAACTTATATGATTTCTTAGGCAGTTTTCAAAATCAAACGAACAAAATTGAAAATTTTCTTGCTTTCTATTGCTTTTAAGATTATTTAGTCATAATTGGAGTGTGAATTGATTAGTAAAATCTATAGCAAAATTTGGCATGTACTTTTGCTCTTGTGATTTGTTAATATGCATTATTCTTAGAAAAGCAGTGACTAGTGGTAAACAAAAACTAGTGAAGTTTTAAGCCGTATTAGACTGACACATCTATATCAGTCTTATTGTTTGTTATGTGTGACCTTCATGACATTTACATCCTTACTTTACGTTCATTTTCTATTTGAGATCATAGTTTTATCACATGCATTTTTTATGAAAATGATTAGGCATTCTTTGTTGATTACAGGCTACATTAGCCAAATAGCCCACCCATTTATGTGAATTTTCCTTTGCTAATCCCCTTTGAGCTTTATTAACCTTTTCTTTAATATAAACCACATTACATTCACCTAACTAAATGCCCTACCTAAGCCTTAAAGTTAATGGAGCATTTGTTAACTCTTGATGAATGTGATTGTACAAAAGCCTAAGTGTGGGGGTATACATACATATGGGTTGATTATATTTGTTAAAATTCCATGTTATGATCATATGCTGACGTAGCTTTTATCACTTTTATTTTTGAAAAAAAGAAAAAAAAGAAAAAAAGTGAGTTTAAATAAAAGTATTAAGGAGGAAATACTATTATTGTGAAAAGTTGTTAATAGTTTATCGTCCCTAAGTTGTATTGATTGGGTGTTTGAATATATTGCATATGAGGCGAATGTGGTTTTGGATGGAGCACTTTTTGTGTTATTTTCATTTGGGTTAAGGTATGAGAGCTGAATTGAGTTGTGAAACATAATTGTCGCATTCGATCAATTTCTTCATTTCTCAGAATAATTCATGCCTAAACAGTCTACTAGTCCCAACAGATGCCAAACCATGCTCTGATACCACCTAAATGTAACACCCCATTACCCTAGGGTACGCACCGGGACGCCCGTAGGTCATTCCGATACATATCCTAAGATAAGGGAG
>JAOTAY010042136.1:0-21754 GCA_025629805.1 Erythroxylum baracoense
AAATTCTAAATTACTAAATACACTCTCCAAATCAATTTTTAACATATAAAAGCCACAATTCTCAACAAAATCACATTCACAATTCAACTATAAATCAATTATATCCAGAATGTCTATGAATGCATGTACAATCATTTTAATGTGTGCAAAAATTCAAATTCATGTGCGTATATGCTAACACTATGCATGAGCATGAAATGCATTTTTCTAATATCTCGTTGCTATTTCTCAATTACAGAAATCTATGGTTCTAACCCTTAGTGTGAAAGCGGGATGTTACATTTCTCTCCCTTAATAAATTTTGTCCTCAAAATTCTTATCTGACTAATCAAAAAGGCAGGGGCATGTTTCCTCTTATACTCCTTCGTATCCCATTTAACTCCACTTGACTATAGTCAATGAAATCACTCGATCTTTCAGTACTTATTCTGATATCCCACTATCATAACTGTTTCCTCAATTGTCAATGATTACTCATAGTTTTACTTCAAGTATCGATAACACATATATTGGATCATTATGATATTTCCTAAACATATCCGTGTAACACAGTATGAATCTGATACATCTTTTATTGGTAATACTAACTCCTAAGTCAATGGTCATATTCTCAATAACTTCATAAGGACTAATTAGTTCAGGCTTAGTTCCCCCTTGTCCTCACATTAGCATAACTTGTCATGTCAATACTCTCATAATTGTTTCATCTTTCGCCTGATATTTCATATCTCTTTAGTGTTAATATACTTAACTCTTATGTTTATCTCAATATATTCTATAACTTTGATGTTGATCCACTTCACTTATTTATTACTCTTAAATCAATTATGGCCTTCAACCATTTTTATTGACCTTATTCATCCAAATATCAAGGCAAACGACTCTATCTGTCATATAACGCCTCACACAATATCCTACCAATACCACTGTGATGATGATTTTCATCATCGCATTCTATCAGAACTGTATATTGATCTCATGTTCCTATGAACTCCAAACTATTATATCTAAGCGTATTCCCAACATTTAAGACTGTTGGAAATTCCAACATTCTATCATTCAGTCACTTGATTCTGGATTCTTAGCCGTGAAGTATTATTTTAGCATATTCCTAATAGGATGTATAGCATAGGTTACCATTTGTACTTTCTCCAAAAATCTCTTTTCTCGATTTATGTACATCGAGTACACATACTTTTTACTATAATCATACAATATCATTTTTTCCTATTCAAACGTAAAATTTGGATTCATTTTCATTTTCTCAGTAAGATTCCCAATTTTCTAAATCCTTACTTTGGAATTTTCTAATCCTTTTTTTTCAAAACTTATCTTAAATTCCATATAGTTAATAACATTTCATTTTCCCCAAAATTCAACTCAATATTCTATGCTCTTTATTTCACTAGGTTTGGTATGCTCAAGCATCATATACAATACTATCTTTACCAGAAATTACTAATTTGTACCATCATAATCTTGCAGTAATTCTATCCATTGTCTCTATCTTATATTCAATTCTTTCAAACTCAATAAGGGCCTTAACTTTAATGATATGTATATTTATATATGTCCAAAATGTTTCACCGTACATATTATGTCCTCAAGCTCTTAAGCAATCACTATTGTAGGCCATTCAAAATCTTGTATCAAATAATCAGCTCCTGAGACTTGAATTGTCTCAATGGATAAGAAATCTCTTTATTATGCTGCATTAACTTGCATTCGAATCCCTGGTGTGAGTTCAAAATCTCCCATTCCACACAATATAATTAACATCGTTCATATAATTCCTCAAAATTCTCTTTACGTTAATCACTCATACAAGTTACACATTTTTCCTCAGACATTTTTGTCAAAGGGCTAAGATCAATAAAAACTCCTTGCCAATCTCTAGATGTATCCAACATATAGCTAATTCCAGAGAACTCCAGATCTCGTATACATATGCCCTAGAGTTTCTCACTTCATCGTTACTTCAATTTTCCTTGGGTCTCCCAATATGCCATGTTGAGATACTATACGACCAACCCCATACTTTCATATATAAAAGATAGGGCCTTTTGTTAATCCATATCTAGTATGGAGTAACTTTAACTACCTTTGAAGAGACTCTGTTTGTCACATAAATAGCAGTCTTGAGTGCATAACCCCAAAAGGATTTCAGTAGATCTGCAATGCCCATCATCAATCTTACCATGTCTAACAATGTTCAATTTTTCCGTTCAGCCAAACCATTATATTATGGTGTGTAAGGTGGAGTCCACTGGGGTACTGTCCTATTATCTTTGAGATAAGTTAGAAATTCATCATTTAAGTATTCACCACCTTGATCGGATCGAAGTGTCTTAATACTTCTATCGAGTTATTTCTTTACTTCATGTCTAAATTGTTTGAATATTTCATACGCTTTAGACTTGTATCTCATTAGATACATATACCCATTTTGTGAATAATAATTGATAAAAGTAATGAAGAACACAAAACCACCTCTGGCATAAATGGACACACACATCAGAATGTATTAGGTCTAATAATGCAATCATTCATTCACCTTTTCCTTTAAAAGGTAATTTAGTCATATTGCCTAACAAGCAAGATTCACAAATGTTATGTGATTCATAATCAAATGGCCCTAAGATACCATTCTTGTGTTGCTTAATCATGCGTTTCTCACTTTTATGGCCAAGTCCATAATGCCATAAATAAGATGATTTTAAGTTATCTCGTTTTTGTCTTTTATTGTCATTGATATTTAAAATTGGATTGGATATATATAATACGTAAATTCCATTGCATAATGTAGCAATACCATACAACATTTCATTCAACTTAATTGATCAACCATTGTTTGAAAAAGTTAAATGAAATCCCGCTTTATTAAGACACGAAACAGATACAATGTTTTTAGTCACAACGAGTACATAATATCAAATTTCCAAAACTAACTCTAGGCTACTAGGACGATATAAAACATATGTCCCTTTGGTTAATGCAGCAACTCTTGCTCCGTTTCCCACACATAGGTCCATCTCACCCTTCTTGAGTAGTCTATCATCCCTGAGACCCTGCATATCAACTCATATGTGTGACCCACATCTGGTATCTAATGCCCAAATGTTATGATCAGAAATAATATTATCCTGAATGATAAATATCATACCTGAAGTGGATGTTGGGGAATCTAATGCCTTCTTACGCTTCAGTGACTCCAAATAAGTTTTGCAGATCCTCTTATAATGTCCTTCCTTGATTCAATAGAAGCATATCCCCTTTGATGTTGTCTCCTTCACATTATTCTTATATAGACCTCCCACTGTCTTCTTGGACTTCTTCTTCTTCTTCTTTTGGTTCTTCTTTCGGGAACTAAAAGCAGAGTCCACCAGCATCATAACCTTACTATCCTTCTTGACAATCTGCTCAACTATTTTGAGCAGATTAATCAGCTGATGTATCATTGTGGATATTTGGTTCATCCGATAGTTAAGCGCAAACTGTGAATAACTATTAGTCAAAATAGTCAAAATTAAGTCTATACTTAATTCATGATCCATGATGAAGCCCAAACTGGCTAATCTCTCAATATATCCATTCATCTTCAGCATATGCTACACTGGAGATGATCCCCTAACCATCTTAGAACAAAAAAGTGACCTTGAGGTCTCGAACCTTTTAAAATGAGCTTGCTCATCAAATAGTTCCCTCAGATGGTAGACTACGATATGAGCGTCTATAGCCTCATGCTGCTTCTACAGTTCAGTGACATAGAGGCCATTATTATATAGCTAGCCAACTCACTATCAGCCAGTAGCTTTATATAAGCTTTCTGATCTTCATCAGATGCATCGACAGCAGGGGGATCGGGAAGTGCTTCATCTAGTACATATCCTATTTTTTAAGATTTGAAAACAATTCTCAAATTCTGTAGCAAATCTAAGAAGTTAGGTCCAGTAAGTTTCTTGGAATTTAATAGGGAGAGTAAGTTCACACTAGAAGACATCGTGGAAATTTAATAACCTAGAAGAATGAGAGAAAGTGTTAGAATATACATTAATGCATATCGATAAGGACTTTAATCGTAAGCATTATGGGTCCCATTATTCTTATTCAAATCCATAGCCATTGCTACAAATTCAAGAAAACTTATAGTTTTCCTAATGGGTCGATATCTGATATCACCAAGAATGACCATGGGCTTGCCCAACAAGCTACCTTATGTCAATTAGTAAGTATCATTCATACCAATTGCATTCATTTATGTAACTATCGACTTATGCCATAAACTGTTGATTTAGCACACTTATTGGGTTATCAACCTTTGACTTGTATACATCCCATATATATAACCTAACTTCGCCTCTTTTCATGTTGACCTTGGGTTTGCCCAACAAATCGACACTTCCAGTTAAGACTAACCTATTAATCCAAAAATCTAATTTCCATGGTTTGAACATATTTGTGTAGAGTAGGCTTGGGTTTACCCAACAACCCAACTCTAAAAGAACTCTAGTTCTTGCCATATCAATAGAAGGTGTAAGTCTTAATATTTGGTTGAGGGATTTTTCCTTTGGTCTCATCACTACTTGGATGATCTTGAATATGTATATCACATATGTATGTTTAGATTATGGACAACTCAATTTAATTGAGCCTATATTCATAACTACCCTTAAAATGCATCTAATGTATGTATCATACAAAGGAGGTTTAATTTAGGTTGTGACTTGACTATAGATCTAAAGTTTGTTATTCGATTCAACTTTTAAACCTAATCGGGTACTAGTGTTAGTCTTGGCTAATCTGAACTATGAATGTGATTCCATTAGGAACCCTAAAATTTAATTATTTTGATGTTTAAATTAAAAACTTTAATCCTTATATATCTGCCCTTTTTCTAGTCACACTAGAAATATTATGCTCTACTTGGACTAATTCTAAATTAATCCCTAAGGTTTGCAAATTTCCTATACATCAATAAGTCATCTATAATATGCCTAGGTCATCTCAAATTTATCTAAACAATATCGGCACTAGTCAAAATTATCTTGATGGCTAAAATCGTTAAGATAAAATAAGTTAACCTACTAGATACTAAAGAGACCGATTCGATGTTCAAAAAATTTCCAAAACCATAATTTCAAGCTCATGAATTAAGCATACCATTAGCATCAAAATAATACATTTCTTAACACATAAGAACTTATTTATGTGTTATAAATGAAATACATACATTATAAATCATTAAATAAGTCAACTCCATCAAGTTTCAAAAAGTTGACCAATGTTGACTTTGACTGGCTTTAATAATTGAATCAAATTCAATTAATTCCAGGAAAATTCCAAAATATTATAAACATTCTGAATGTGACTAATAAATCATTCTTGAAACTAATTCCTATGATTTACTTATTAATAAATAGGAAAAAGCCAACACAACACATGTGTATGACACTTGTCATATTACTTCTAACACTAGTCAAACATTACATCATGCACGCATAAGATAATCACTTTAACAACAAGTGTCCTACATCTCACACACGTGGAAACATCTCATTTTGCATGTAAATGCATAAAATTTATAAAAACAATTTTTATCAACTTTAATATGAAATTTACATGCACACATGTTCATCATATTTCTAGATTTTTTAAAACTTCATATATGCATCAGGCTAAAACTAAATTCTTAATAAAATAGCAAATGACATTTAATTGCATTTTCATTTTACAAAAACATAAAATAACATCTTATAAACATTTCTGAAAAAGAAAAACAAGAAAACAATATTTCTATATTTTACACTAATTATTCTAAATTAAAATGCATGTTATTCACAACCAAGTAAATACTTTGCACATGTTCAATACATCATCTATTACATGCATAAACTTGCTATCATACCACTGTTGGGTTTAACATGGATGCGTGCACCACATGCATAAAAATGCAGCAGAAGTGTCTGAATCAATATTCCAACATCATGACAACCCGAAAACTACGTAATCAACCATGCATGCATGGATATGTAAAAGAACATGAAATATAAAACTTTTTACCTTATGTTTCTGCTCCTTTCTTATTTCTTCTCCTTCTTTGGGTTATTGTAAACAACAAAACCTTCCTTGATCACCCAAGAACATGCAAAAAAAGATGAAGAAATAATGTATGACGGTGATTTGAGCACTAAACCAGATGAGTTCTAGTAGAAGCCCAAAATGATGGAAGATAAATCAAGAATCTTATTGCATGCACTTTGATGTATACAACATAAATTGCAAGAACAAGGATTTTGATACCTCTATCTCACTCTAGAACTCTTCTAAAGCCCTTATCCTCTCATTTGAGTGTGTAAAAAGTGAAGAACTCACTTATGTACTATTTCGTGCCCTCTGTCACGATCGTGTTTGACGAGGCCATGATTGTGGCCTAGTTGGCCTTCGGCCACGATTGTGGTCTGCTTAAAATTGGCCATACACACTATTTTTTTCTTCCAATCTTTTATGCTTGTGACTCTTAGGTTTTCGGTTATTTTAAGCACTTGAATTAACTCTTAATTCAATTAAATCATAAAGGGTTTCATAATGCCAATTTGCCAAAATATAAGTGGAATAACACACAAACTCTTCGATAGTTAATTATCCAAATTATAAACCTTTCCATAGACAATTATCGCACAATTCGTCCTTTCACCATACTATACTTTACTTGGTTTGGAGTGTGGGCTATGTGTCAACTCCTACTAGACTGACTACGTCACACCTAGTCCAAGTGATGTTAGTTCTTGTCCTAAGATCTCATTACTCTTATATGTAATCGAAGGCTCTCTTTATGACACATAACTACTCTAGCTAGAGACCCCCAATTAATGACCTCGACAAGAGGTCGTGGGTATCATGTCTTTCTATCAGGAGTGGTGAATCCTTTATTGGCTACCCAATTACCTTCGAATATTAGTAGTTGTGCCTAATCACAACCCTAAGAGTGACCTTGTCTTAAGGTAACAAGGAATGATGTCTAAGTATAGGATTAATATCTAAGATATCCTAGAGTACCTCAAGTCTAAGGACATTTGCACCATTGCTATGATGAGACTAATCATTGACATTCAATAGATCAACCATACCATAATCTCATAGCGGGTCATTAGATATACTTATTACTCATTGTAAGCATCCACTTTTTAACTCTAAACAACTAATGATGATAGTTTGTGAGATCCACTAGTCAATAAAATCAAGCAGTATAACATGTGTTAGTCTATTTGGATTAATAATGTCCTGTCTTATTAATCCTATGACTAGCGATTATTTAAACGCTAACATTATTGCACATGATAGGAATCTTATTTATCATGATTTCCTTCATGCTATGTTTTGTATCGTGGACTTCATTAATTCGATTTAATATCAATATCAATTCATGTATTAACGAATAACAAATTAATGAAAAATGCTTTTCACTTTAAGTTTGTACAAAAGTGCAAACATGAATGTGACAATTTAGAGGGCTATAAAATTACACCAATTCCTAATTAAGATGTATATTTATCCAAAGACCCCATTTCACTAATTTTGTAAGCTAATGATTCTTCATAACCTAATAGACTATGTTAAAAATAAATCAATTCCAATCTGTCTCTGTCATTGACATATTGACACAATTTATAAAATGCAACCTAACAATTATGATACATTATGCGAAATCACATTCAAAGCAAAACATATAATCCTCCCCATACTTAAACAACACATTGTCCTCAGTGTGAGAAGGGAACAAATAAGAACATAAGGAAAAAAAACATAATTTAAAATAAAACAAAAAAAGAAAATGCAAACTAAATTTAAAAAGAAAGAGGGTTAGACAAAATCTCATGGAGATGGAGGCGGGGATGGTGTTGTAGGTGGCAATTGAATGCCCTGAGCCTTGAAATAATGATGGATACAATGTATATCCTGACTTTGATGTTATTAAGTTTGGGCCATCTTCTTCAACATTCTGGAGTTCTCCATAAGTGTATCCATAATTACCTTATTGTTTGCGGAGATTATGTCCAGGACTTTCTTCCAGCCTGGTTCTTCTGTTTTTTCTTCCTCCGTAGACTCTTCACTAGTTGACTCCTCTTCTGCCTACTGAGGCTGTGTTGTACTTAAACTAACCTGATTGGCCCTATTCTTAACATGTATCTCTTGACTGATATCTTGAATTTTGATATCATGGGACTTAAGGATTTCAGCCCGCCATAGATGGTGCTGATTTAGGAAGTCTAGGAGTTGGACAGTTAACCAACTATAGTCCACACTATAATATTCAGCAATGGCAAAAACTAGGTATCTCATACCTAAATTATTGCTCCTCTTATGCAAAGTTGCAATAATAGCATTCAGTACATATGTGGAGGTGTATATTGGGATGCTGTGATCCATGCACCACAACATAAAGAGTTTAACAAAGGAACTCTTTATTTTGTTATTATGGGCATTTTTGGTATTGAATTGCTCTAACCTAATGTACTCATTCCAATAGCAAGAAGGATAAAAATCATGATGATGATTGATAATGGAGGATTCGGGGAACCACACATACCGTATATGATTTTGATGTTTAGTTTATAAACTCATCCTTGTAACCTAAAACACATCTCTTTAGGATTCTTAGGTTTATAGGTAAAGGAAATAAACAATTCTAAAGTAAGCTCCTGGTAAACAGGAAATTGGAAATGTATAAATTTTGCTCACTGAATTCTTGCAGCTAAGTTCTCTACCCTTTCGTGCAATTCAACCCTATCAAGCATTTCAAAATCAAAATATTTAGGGACTATAATTTGCTTAGCATTGAGGGATTGAAAACAAATACCTTCCTCCTCTGTGTAGATCGATAAGGGTGCTCTAAAGTTTGCTTCTCTGTTCCTTCTCCCTCATCTTGAGACTTGGTTTTGTCTCGATGATTGGTCACGCATGGCTAATTGCTTCATGTGCAACATGCTGGCTTATGAATAGGTAGAAATTGGAAGAATTTTGGAAATTTGCGATTTGGTTTTGAGGTTTCAAATCTAAAGAGATAAAGTGAAAATAAAAGTGAAAAAGTGAATTTAGAAAGGAATATAAATGTGGTTGGAGGGTAAAATGGTGAAATTTTACTTTAAAAAATTTGTGTCTCCATTTTGCCCTGCCGCAGGCCACGATTTTCACCAATTGTTAGTTGTTCATCTTCTTTTATTCTTCTCCACTTCCCCTAAATCACTTCTTAACTATTTATAGCCCTTTCACCTCTCCTTGCTTACTTCCTTGACCATCTAATTGATATTGAAGTCTTATGCCTTCTCGATTTTACTTCAAAGAAAAAATAATCCTAACTACAAAATTTAAACATTTTAACAATCAAAGGAAATAAAATTCCATGGGTTGCCTCCCATGTAGTGTTTCTTTTTGCATCAGTAGTTCAATGATCCTTTTATCTCACGATGGTTTAAATGAATAGGGCAATGGTAGTTTAGTCACTAATCTTACAATTTGCACATGAGCTACCATGCTATGGTTTCCACCCTCCTTATGATTCTCCTTCCTTTGCCTTCTTTTATGCGATCATTTCTTTCTGAATGCATTCCTAAGATCCTTAATATCTTCCCATTCTCCTCGAAGTTCCGTTTCCGTAATATTAGTTGGGGGTAAAGGAGAATATGAAGTTATCAATTTTTTCTTACATTTCCATCATTTGATCGACAACCACAATTCATTTTTAATCTCAGGACAAATAAGTGAGGTAGTTTGTATACCTCACTTATTTGTCCATTGGCAGCTATTACTCGCCATCTCCTCTATCAGCTCTTTTCCTTCATTAGCTGCCTTTCGCGTCAGTGATCCTCCCAACGCTGGGTCAATCGTGCCTCTTGTTTATGGGCTTACTCCATTACAAAATTTTTGTGAAGAGAATTCCTTGGGTAAATTATGGTGTGGGTACTTCCGTTGTAAATCCTTGTATCTTTCCCACACTTCGTAGATCGATTCCCCATCACTTTGCTAAAAGTTGATAATTTCCTTGATGATCTTAGTGGTTTTAGTTAGGGGGAAATACTTATCTAAGAAAGCACGAACTAGCTGATCTGACGTGGTGACATTAGATGGGTTAAGGAAATGATACCAAGCCTTTGCTCTATCCTTAAAGGTAAAGGGGAAAAGCTTAATTATGACTACATCTTCTGACATTTGATGGTACGGAAAGGTATCACAGATTTCAAGGAAGTTCACTATATGTGCGTTGTGATCTTAGTTTGTTAATCCATAAAACTGCACATTCTGTTGAAGAGGTAGTTTTATTTCAAACGAGGCTACTTGAACAGGTAGCCTAGTTACTCCTTGGTTAGTCGCATTGAGCCTTGGTCTTATGAAGTCCATAAGGATTCGTTGTTGATTTCCTTAGTTTACCCCGAGGTCCATATTTTTCTGAAATTCCTTGGCCATTGTTGATTTTGTAGTTTTCCCTTCTTCTTCCTTCCGAGCTTTCCTAATGGTCTGTTATAGTCGAGTGATCCCTAAATTTAAAGTTTTAGCTCATAACTCATACCTCTCATGACTCTTGTGTTCATACAAGAGCACAATCTTTAAGATAGAAAATAAAGAACGAAAAAAAAATTAGAAACTAATTTAACACCTTAAACTATAGAACTAAACTAATTGCCTCCCTGGACACCCTCTCATTAGCCCAATTTAATGATTTTCACTCGGTTTACCCTCTCAACTTATCACTGAATTATGCAAGTGTGGAATTTAATCACAATTAATCCAATAAAAACCTAATAAATCAAATTTCATTAAATTAAGAATAAAACAACCCGAATGTGAGTTTAGACATTCCTCAACGTTCAGCAATCCTATTCATAAATAATTATCCCAATTCTATACATTAATAAAATTGAAAACAAAATCGAAAATAAGATTGGAATGGATGATGGAGGCAACAATGGTAGAAACCTCCTGTTCTGGGAATTACTTCACGTAGGCTTCTTCTCCACGTCTCTCTTCCTTCTTCTCTTTCTCAATCTCTTGATGCACTCTCTAGGGTTTTGGAATTGGTGGCTAATGCAAAAGCTACCTAATCTCCTTTGTCTTGTTTTCTAAATACCTTTTGTGTTCTGAACAGTCCTAAGGTTTTTCGAGGTCGAAAATGTCTAAAAATCCCTCAAATTTTGACATTTTCACTTGTTTCTATGTCTGCCTGACGCAGGCCATGATCGTGGCCCTGCATGCCACAATCGCGGGTAGTATCTTAGGTTTTTCTCATGATCATGGCCCATGTGCCATGATGGTGGGCTGGCTCTAATGCTTCTGTTGTTTTAGCCCGAGTGCCTCCAAAACTTCTCGGTTCTTAGATTCTAACTCAAAATACTAACAAACACATCAAGGTACCTTAAAAACATAACATTTAAGCTCAAAGAGGTACATTAACCCATAAAAACAGTTAAACAAATAAAATAAAACAATTCTAACCTAAACACATACTAAACAATCAAGTTATCACTTAACACATAACAATCTAAACCATAAAACATGATGCAATTCACATTTATCATAACCCAAGTGAATTATTCTACATTTGAAAAAGAGTTTTTATATATTTTATTTGCTTTAGTTATTGTTTATTATGTTCATGCAATGTTGAAGTACTTACTCACCTAGAAAGAAGTAAAGTCAAGGTTAATCAAATGGATTCTCCTTCTTTAGGAGTTGGATTTAGAAATTAGAGATAAAAGGGGTAGATAATATGGTTGCTGATCACATCATTTGTTAGGTCCAAGAGGAAGATGATGTCCCTTTGAGAGAAATATTTTAGATGAACTATTTTTTGTCAATTTAACACCTTCATAATATGCAAATATTGATAAAAGGGACAAGTTAAAAAGTGAAGTCAAATCTTTAGAGACAATGTGTGGACTCAAAAATAAGAAACTCTGTTCCTAAGTGTGAGAAACTTTCTATTTTGAGCTTCTATTGATCTTGCATTTATGAAGGGCACTTTAGAGTTAAAAAGGATACCCAACAAGTTTTGGGTAGTGGTTTTTGTTAGCCCTTATTTTTTAAGAATGTATACATCTTTTGTAAGTCATATGACAAGTTCCAACGGATAGGTAACTTATCCAATAGGAATCAAATGACACAATTGGCTCACAGTAGTAACTATTAGACTCAATTGCTTTTTAGATTCTGAATTCTAGCTCTTGTTTGTTGTTGAGATGTTTTCATCATTTCTTTCATTGAAGATCCAGAGTTTGAAGGTTGACCTTGTCTTTAATATGGTTATTGGTAGGAGCCTTATTGTTGTCTTTGTTTTCCATTATTTTTGAAAGGAGGATTTTTCCATCCTGAATTATATGCATAGGGGTAGCTAAGGTCATACTTCCTTTAGGGTTGACCCAAAAAACTTCCTAAAGCATTCACTTATTTAGTGGAAGTATCCTACAAGGTTTCACACATATAAGTGGGATGTCCTACCATTGTGTAAATTTCACTTACTTTGACTTATTGATTGCCATTTATAACCATTTTTCTTAATAAAGATGTCAACTCAACTATTTGTTGGTCCAACGTGGCAATACTAGCTTCATTGACTTTCAATGGTCTGAGTTCCTCTCGAATGTTGAATTGTTGAGAGTTAGCAACCATATTGGAAATCTAATTTCGAGCTTCAATGGGTGCCTTAACTACCAATGTTGTAACATCCCATTCCCATATTAAGGGTTAGAGCTAGGGAATACTATACATGAGAGCTAGCAATGAGATAATAGAGAAATGCACTTCATACTCATGCATAGTATATAGCATGCATACACGTGAATATGATTATTGCACATATTACAATAACTTGTTCATGCATTAAATTGGCATTTTTCAGCTATAAATGATTGATTTAATGTGATTATGATGTGGATAGTGAATATTTTGTTTTAAAATTGATTTGGTGAATTAAATTATTGATTTAGAATTTTTGGTAAAATTTGAGAATTTTTTGGAATTTTTAGGTATTTATAGACTAGGAAAAATGCCAAGTGGTAAAAAAATTGACAAATGGTAGTAGAATTAAGTGCCAAATGTCAGTAGAAATTTTTATGAATGACATTGGGGATTTAATGACAAGTGTCATTGAAAATTGGAAAATAATTGGATTGGAAATTGGAGGACAAATGGACTAGATATTAAAGTGGTGACAAGTGGCAAGTGACAAGTGTCACTTGCCATTCCAGAGACCACGTTCTCATATTTACCAATTGCAAGATAAGTTCCATTGTTTTCTTCACTTTGCCAAATGCTCTCTCTTCTTCTCTTCTTCTTCGTATTTTCTTCTTTCTTCTTATCCATCATCTACGACACTCTCTTCTCACACACTCCATGTTGATCCTTGCTATTATTTTTCATCACTAGTTACTTCAAAATTCTTGTCTTCTTCATCTTGCTATTAAAATGACCCAACCCATGCGTCCATGAAAGATGATCATGTGATGCTTCTGAAACTAGGGTTTATGGTCATTTTTGAAGAAGAGTTGAGCTGATCAAGTAAGTACTACATTGTTCTTTTTAATTTGTTAAATGAGGCATATATGATGAAGGATTGATGAATGAAAGAATAAATATGTTCTATTTTGGAGAAATAAAAATGTGGATTTTTATTGGTTGTGTTAGAGATAGAATAAAGATGAAGATGGAGTAGAAAGAGGGCTTGAATGTTGATGAACTAATGTAGGCATAAATGTCTTGTTCTTGTGTATGTGATGAGAAATAACTTATGGAATGTTCTATTTTTTTGTTAATGATCAATCATAGAATAAAATTTGTTTGTGATTGATATTGAGCTGAAATGGAAGTAGGAATCAAGAGGAAATAATAAGCACATAAGCTAGAAATGATAAACTAAGCAAAATAGATGAACTAGGAGTTAAATGTGTGCTATAATGTGTTAGATGGAGTGTTTTTACCAAACATACATATGTATTTTGGCTATAACTTGATCCTTAAATATCCAAATTCGATGAATTTTGATTTAGAATGAACTAGAAACATATGGATACATTTGTCATGAAGGAAACAAATTTGAAATATGTCCTTTAGTATTTTGGCTATAACTTGATCCTTTAATATCCAAATTGGATGAATTTTGATTTAGAATGAACTAGAAACATATGGATACATTTTTCATGAAGGAAACGAATTTGAAATATGTCCTTTATAGTCTTCAAATTTGGCTTAAAGTTGAAAATTGTGTTCTATCAAGGTATGAAAACAGTCTATAGTATTTTGATTATAACTTGAATGATACCAAACCAAAATGCATGAATTTGATTTTATTAGAAACTTAAGACATAGGGAAACATTTAATTATAAGAAAGTGTTGCCTAAAAACCTATTTTTCTAGTTCATAATGCTCATACAAAACTGATATAAAAATCTATCATGAGAAAAACTATAAAACTACAGGATAAGTGGGAGATTTGTTTCTGTCACGATCGTGGGCAGTGATTTTTCATGATAATGTTTTAATTATGCAATGATTGAACCAATTAGGGATGAGGTATATAATTATAATGTTCTTGGACTTAGTTAGGGCTTAAAAGGAACATAATTTGATGATGGAAAAGTTGGTTAAATATGTGATAAGTTTTAATTGATCTTGATGTCATACTTTAAGGAAAAGGATGTTTGATGCCAATGCATCCAAATATGAAATGTTTAGAGTGTTAAATGAGGATATAACATATTGAATGAATTTTTTAATGCTTTATGAATAAGATATAGTACAGAAGGAGATTGGATTTCATAAATGATGAGATTAAGTTTCAAATGGAAAAATCAAATGATTAGAGGTTGAGAGTTTAATATAATCAAATTGGTATTTGACTTAGTGTGGAATGATGTTATGTTAGAGGAAGTGAAGTATGGAGAAATTGATTGGAAATTGGTGTTAAAATATGCGTTGAATTCAGATTAATGGAGGAGGACATTTGCAAGGCATGATCATGACCCTCGCCTCATGATCGTGGCCTGACAAAAATAGTTTATGTTATGATCGTGGCCCTTGAAGCACAATCGTGGCTAGCCCTAAAATGTTTTTGTCACAATCGTGGCAGGGACACTAGGATCGTCGCCAGACTTATGGAGGTAAAGAGTTATCCTTTGATTGTTATATGAACAAATCAATGCTACTTGTTTATGTTGTCAGTAGGTTTAAATGTGATCTTAAATGACCTAGTTGATGAGAAATAAGGTGATTAAAGTGAGTAAAGTGTATTATGTATTAAAGAATGATTGAAAGATGTTCTTAAATGATTATGAGATGTGAATAAAGGAAATATACCTGGGATTGTCAATATGAGCATGCATTATACATTACACTCATATATATATGTATGTGTGTGTGTGTGTGTATAATTGAATGTTTATGTGATTATGCAATTAATAATGTGTGTGCAATATATGTATTGTATAATGTTGTTATACAGGATAGAACGATAGCATCTAGTCATTTCTGAATTTTGGAAGCTAATGCTAATCTGGAGCGTACTGTGAGTAACCTAAGATGGTCTCACCATGATTGTTTGATTAATTCTAAATTGAATTGACATATGATGTATGCATATTGATTTCTAGTCATAAAATGTCCGAGGGCATTTGATGCATGAATAATACATTGGAAGTGCTCATTGATTGTGAATGTGATTGAATAAATGTGTTCTCAATTTATATGTTGAATGCCGGACCAAGTCTGATGGTTAATGTGAATGAGAAAGTGATGTGAATGCGTTGGACTGAACATGGTAATTGAATATGTGAAATGCATTCGTTCTATGAATGCCTAAAATATAAAGGTAGTTATGACTAGAGTCGCCAGTGAAAAGGAGCTTAAAGCTCAGACATTTATGGTAAGAGCCTAAGGCTCAATGTATAAATATCCCTGTATCCCCAATGGATAAGCGACAGTATGATAGAGCTTGATATCCACAACGGATACGAGACAGTGAAAAAGACACTGGGTCACAACAACATAATAAACAAATTTGGGTATCATAAACATTGCATACAATTATCATATTAATAAATTGAATGATTGCAATGTTTTGAGGATTTTTATTATATGAATACTTATTGATGAACATGTTTGGCATGATCGCGATGAAATGATGAATTGTATGGTTTTTGGAATGTGACATTTGTGAGTAATGTGTTTCATGATATCACATGATGATAAATGAGATAATGTGAAGAATACGATAACATGAATTGTTGTGTTGCATAACAAGAGTGAATCATCAATGATGGTTACTCAACTGAGTTCGCAAAGCTCACCGCAATTTGCAACATAATTTTCAAGCTCAAAGGACACCTAGTTAAATCAAATAGAGTCTAACCACTACTTTTGAGTAAGAGATAGAGGTCGGCATCAGTTGGATTTTGTATATGTTTTTTCGTTATTTTTGTCTTAAAGAGTGTATTCTGTAAATATTGTACCATTGTATGTGAATAATTCTGATGAGTATTGACTTTATGACTGAAAATGTTTCAAATTTGAAAAAGGCCCTAATGATTGCTGAAATCCTACAATGTGTATATTGTTTTGTAATAATTGTGATTGAAATTGTTATAAATAAAATGGGTCATTAATGATTATTGGTTTTCTGAAAAATGCGTGTGATGTTTGAGAAAAATTTGCAATGAGTTCTATTTGAATGTCATATACAGATACGTGATTGGTGGAAATGGGGTGCTACAAATGCCACCCTACTACATCTACCATACTTCTTTCATATGGTAGAAGCCCTTTATAAAAGTATTGGATCAAGAGTTATTCACTGATTTGATGGTAAGGGTAGCTAGCACACAACCTCTGGAAATGCTCCCATTACTCGTATAAAGTCTCCCCATGGTGCTTCCAAATTGCACATATTTCTTTCTAAAGATTCGTAGCTTGAGAAGCAAAGAGGTACTTTTCTATAAAAAATCTTTGTATCTCATTCCAAGTAGAGATTGATCCAAATGGCAAGTTATAAAGCCAATCCTTGGTGATGTCCCCTATTGAGAATGGGAATGCTCTTATCTTATTATACTCTTCTTGGATCCCAACCAACTTCATGCCAGAACCGACTGCTTAAGAGTGCAGCCATTATTTTGTTCAGCCATGTCAAAGTTAAATTCAAAAATAGAATTAATAAAAGAATCAGAAAGCAAATCTAAAGCTATTTGAATTCCTGGTGAAACCTATCATATGGTGATGGATCCTTGGGATTTTGTATAACTTGCCTTCTCAATTTATGTAACGTGCTTTCAATTTCTGGATCAAATTTCAATTCACTAAAGTGAGAAGATCGTGTCATGCACCATATCTATCCAAACAAGAAAAGAAATTAACCACAAATAAAAATATAATAAAACAAACAAATTCAGAAAAGGAAAGGATATTAATCCCAGTAACGGCACCAAAATTGAAGTAGCTCATTGTAACACTTTACAAAATAACTAAACCTACAACTATAGGAGTGGAAAATCTAGGTCGATACCATAAAGATGAATTCCAATTACTTTCCTAAATTATACATATATGTAAAAAATAACAGTGTAGTTCGATGCAAATTAGAAAATAAAGTAAAATTGAATATATAAAAACAACTCAAACTAAACAGCAGTAAAATGATAAAATTGATGAATGGTTTGAAATCTGGTTCTTCAGTTTAATCTCAGCCTACATATAATTTCTCATGCATCATTGTATTATCATCTTCCCACCTCTTTTTAGACAATTGATCGTGAATTAACAATAAACTTTATTAATCCTAATTTTTCCTTAGGTTGTAGTTAATCAAGAGGAGCTCGTTAATTAACCTTAACTATCGAATAACCTAGAATAAACTCTATAGGTTTAATCGGACAATCACCTTATGAGTGAGAAAAATAGACCAATCTAAGTAATAATTAGACAAGTTCGAGCTATTTAGTCTAGGTTAAGTTATCCATAATGAAATAATACAATTAGTTGCCATAAATGAATCCAAACATGACTATTACATGTCGTATTCAAAGTTCTAAAAATAAGTTCTCATGGGAAACAATCCAATAGAGCATCAAAATCGTGCTTACACAATACCTAATCAATAAACACATTATAGCGTAAACAATCCAAAACGAGGGAAAGAAAACGATACACAACAAAAAATGCCTAAATGTGTTCTTTGATGTTGACTTCATCTCCAAACTGACGTTGGGAAAGTTAGCCCTCCATCTTCTAATCTCTAAGAAAAATCCATGAAATGACTTTAAGAAGTTAAAACTAAAGAAGGAATGAGAAAATTGCTTTTATTCACTCCAGACTCCCTTTCTATTGTCACAATATATTCCTTATATAGTAAAAAGGAAGGTTAAAATAGACAGGTGGCACAAAAGTCATTGGCTATGGCTAAATTGTTCAAAAGCCCTGAGTTATGTCTCATGGCCATGAGACTAGCCGTGAGTAACGTCTCACAGCTATGAGTGATATCTCATGACCATGAGACACCTTCCATGGGCATAAGAGCTGTCTCACGCCCATGTCACGACCATGACAATTTGGTTTCATGGTCGTGAGTTCTCTAATGCCTCATTCTTCATTTTCATCTGTTATCTTGTCTCTTTAGCTTTAAATCTTCTTCTTCTTCTTGCTCTATGAAGATAATAAAGTATGACCCTTAAGAAGATGGCCTAATGAGTATGCTTCGACTCATTTTAGCTATCATGCTTCCAAATTGTGCCTAAAATCAAATATGAACTAAAGTGAGTATCTTGAGCCTTTTAAGGCATTAATCATTAAGTGTAATGGATTAAATATGTCAACAATTAAACACATATCATACCACTACGCCATCACTTAAGATATTCATATTTGGGATACAATCAAACTCTTTAAGTGATTATTTTAGCACAGTTAACTTCTGATCAGGAAGTTAAGTCGGTTCATATGTTAAGGAAGCATATGAAGCCTTTGGATGGACAATTGTGTATATTAAAAGGATAAGATCTTTTATATGCATGCATTGTATTTCGGTTGAGGACAGTGCCAAGTTAACTAGATAAGCACAACATAAGCTAAATTATCCATTGATGCAATTGGTGAAGAAGGAAGTCTTAAAACTTCTTGATATTGTAGTAATTTATCCAATTTTGGATAGTAAGTAGGTAAGTACAGTGTAGGTGGTTCCAAAAAAAATGTAATCATAATGGCAATAAATCAAGATGGTATGTTGGTCCCCATCATATGTAAACCAAGTGGCAAATTTGTATCGATTATAGGAAGTTAAATTTTGTAATTCGTAAAGACCACTTTCCCTTTTTATTTATTGATGACTTTTTAGATTATTTGAGAGATTTGTTGGAAACAAGGATTACTATTTTTTAGATGGATTTTTGGGTTATTTTCATATTCATAATATACTAGAGGATCAACAAAAGATGGCTTTCACATGCCCATTTGAAACATTTGCTTATCGAAGGATGCCATTTGATTTCTGCAATACGTCTGTAACTTTCCAAAGGTGCATGGTGAGAATATTTCTAATAACGTTGAGAAGATTATAGAGATATTTATGGATGATTTTAATGTGTATGGTTTGTCAAATAAACCTTATGCTTAATTAGAAAAATTTTAATTTTATAGATGATAAAGGTATAGTTTTAGTGCATATTGTATCTTCTAAGAGTAAAAAGGTTGACAAGTCTAAGATTGATCTCATTTTACTTTGCCTTATCCCTTGAACGTATGAGAAGTTCATTCTTTTCTTGGCCATGTAGGTTTTTACTAGAGGTTCATCAAGGATTTCTTAAAGATAGCGTTTCTTTTTAGCAAGCATTTACAATAAGATATCCCCTTTGAATTTGATGACAAATACAAGGAAGCATTTGAAAAGTTTAAGGAGCTTCTGACATCCCCATAAGTGATTAAAACTCTAAATTGGATACTTCATTTGAGATTATATGTGATGCTAGTGATTATTCATTGGCGATGGTTTTAAGACAAAGAGTAGGAAAGGCTACACATGCCATCTACTATATATGATGCTAGTGATTATTCATTGGGGAAGTTTTAATACAAAGAGTTGGAAAGGCTACAAATGCCATCTACCATGCTTTGAAAACTTTGAATTTAACCCAAGTGAATTATTCTACAATTGAAATAAAGCTTTTATCTATTTTTTTAGGTATTTTTTATTATGTTTATGCAATGTTGAAGTACTTACTTACCAAGAAAGAAGTGAAGTTGAGGTTAACTAGATGGATTCTCCTCCTTTAGGAGTTTGATTTAGAAATTAGAGATAAAACGGGGTAGATAATGTGGTTGCTAATCACCTCAGCCGTTTGGCTGGAGAGGAAGATGGTGTCCCTTTGAGAGAAATATTTTCAAATGAACAACTAATTTTTGTCAATTTAACACTTCCATAGTATGTAGATAATGATAAAAGGAACAAGTTAAAAAGTGAAGTCAAATCTTTGGAGGCAATGTATGGACTAAGAAATAAGAAAGTGTCTTCCTAAGTGTGAGAAACTTGCTATGTTGACCAACTATCACTCCTACGATTATGGAGGACACTTTGGAGTAAAAATGGATACGTAAAAGGATTTAGAGAGCGGTTTTTATTAGTCTTTATTGTTTTAATAATGTATATATCTTTTACAAGTCATGTTACAAGTGCCAACGAATAGGTAAGTTATCCTATAAAAAATTAACTGGTATGTTGCTAAATATATTGGTGATTGTGTAGTTGTGTCAAGAATGCATACTGGGCTATAAGCATCGCAATATTAATCTTGATTATGTGAGAGCATATAGAAAACTGCAATTGCAAAAGCTTGAAGAAATGTAGAATGAGCCCTATAACAATGCAATGGTCTATAATGAAAAGACCAAAGCTTTCCATGACAATAGGATCTTGAGGAAAGGCTATGTTATTGGTCAAAGAGTGCTTATTTATCATTTTAAACTTAAACTATTTTCAAGAAAGTTGCATTGTCATTGGCTCGATCCTTTTGTGGTTTCTAATATTTTATTATATGGTGAAGTAAAGATAAGGAGTTCAAAATTTGGAACGAAATTTAAAGTGAAAAGTCATTACCTAAACCCTTACTATGAATGATTTCAAATGGAGAATATGGAAGTGATGACACTTGAAGGCCCAGATCATATCATATGATGAGAGAAGCATGGAGACGAGCTAACGACATTAAACAAAGGCGCTACTCAAGAGGATGCCCAAGATGATTTTTTCCTTTCTTTTTCATTTTTCATTTTTATTTTTGTTGAATACTCCATTTCTTACATTTAATGTTATACTGAGGACAATATAAGTTTTTAGTGTGGGTATAGGGAAATTGATTCTTATGTATGTCATTAAGTTCTTTTTTCATATTAAAAAATTCTCTCTTTTTTATCATTTCTAAAATTGTACAATTATAAGTAGAGAGTTGAATTAACAAGAAAAAAATCATGGAAACTTGGGCATGTATTTTTATTTTTGTAGTTGGTCAATGTATATTTCCATTAGAAAAGTAGTGACTAGTGGATAGACATAAATTAGTAAGATTTGAACCTCTTAGACTGACACATCCATATTAGTCTCATTGTCTTTCTTTCATGTGTGATCTTCATTGTAGCATCCCGGTTCCGTAGAACTGGTCGGACCAGAGAAACGGGTCCAAGTGAGGTAAATAAGAGAAATTAGGAAAACACATCTCATGCTCATGCATTTGT
>JAOTAY010042143.1:0-21753 GCA_025629805.1 Erythroxylum baracoense
TAAAACATCTAAGCATTCATGGAATTAATTACATAATAGGTTAAAGATACATTCAAGCCTTATATTTTATTAAGAATCTCTTTTCTTTGCTATTTATAGTAATAACGTGAGGGTATTTTTGTCCAACAGCCCGTATGTTTTGTTTCTGTGATAGATATAAGAAAGTTGTGCCACAGTTTTGGAAAGAATAAAAAATTTGTGTTTTTGTAAACTAGAGACGGAACAAAAATAGGCAATCTCAGTAACCAAACTCTGCTAGACACAGGAATTTTGTGTTTTTTTTATCTGTCTCCACCCACGGAGACATCAACCATACGTAGCATTAAGGAGCTCTTAATGTCCCCACTGGTGATGCAACCTCCAGATTGGAGTCAGTCCTTCGAGATCATATGTGATGCAAGCCAATATGCAATCAGGCGATTCTAAGACAAAAAATGGGAAAACTTTGCATGCCATCTATTATGCTTCAAAAACTCTTAGTCCAACTCAACTAAATTATTCTACAATTAAAAAAGAACTTTTATATGTGGTTTTTTGTTTAGAAAAATTTTGGTCGTATTTGTTAGGTGCTAAGGTAATTGTTTATTCTAATCATGTAGCTTTAAGGAACTTACTTATAAAGAAAGAAGCAAAATTGAGGTTGATCAGTTGGATTATCCTCCTTTAAGAGTTTAACTTAGAGATAAGAGATAAGAAGGGGGCAGAGAATGTGGTTGCCAATCATCTCAATTGGTTATTCAGAAAAGAAGATGACATCCCTTTACAGGAGACATTTTTTATGAACAATTATTTTCTACCGATTTGACATCTCCATGGCATACAGATATTGTGTATTTCTTAGTTACTAATAAATTACCTGTTAGATTGTCAACAACTCAGAGGGATAAATTGAAGAATGAAGTGAAATATTATGTTTGTGATGACTCGTATCTATGGAGGCGGCACTGTGCAGATCAAGTCATAAGGAGGTATCTACTTGAAATTGAAACGCCTTTAATCTTAGCCTTTTGTCACTCGTATGTGTGACACTTTAGAGTGAAGAGGACCACCCATAAAGTTCTAGAGAGTGATTTCTACTGGACTAAAATGTTTAAGGATGCATACATCTTTTACAAGTCATGTGACAGGTGCCAACAGTCAGGTAACTTGTCTCATAAGAATAAAATGACACAAACTCCCATTCTTTACTGTCAAATTTTTTAAGTTTGGGTTATTGACTTTATGGGACCTTTTCATTCGTCTTTTGGTTTTAACTATATATTTCTTGTAATTGATTATGTTTCCAAATGGGTGGAAGCTAAAGCCACCAAAACTAATGATGCCAAGTTTGTTGCAGCTTTTGTCAAATCGAACATCCTTTCTAGGTTTGGGATGCCAAAGCAATAATCAATGATAGGGAAACTCATTTTTACAATAGGGTGAAGGAAACATTGCTCAAAAACCATCACATCATGCTCAAGGTTTCTACCTCTTACAATTCCTAGCCCAATGGCCAAGCTGAAAAGTCAAATCTAAAAATCAATTCAATCATGGAGAAAACAGTTCAACCAAATAAAAGGATTAGAGCGTGAGGCTGGAAGACGCACTATGAGCTTATGGGTTGGCTTATGAAACACCATTGGAAGGTCTCCATATAGACTGGTGTTTGGGAAGCCATGTCACATTCTGATGGAGTTGCAACATAAAGCTTATTGGGCTACAAAATGATGCAATATGAATTTGGATGATGTGGGAGTGCATAGGAAGTTGCAATTGTAAGAGTTAGAGGAGATGCAGAATGTCTCCTATCAGAACACGATGATGATATATAAGAAAAAGACAAAGGCTTTTCATGATGAGATGATTTTAAAGAAATGCTTTTTTTTGGGTTAGAAAGTGCTTCTCTATTACTCCAGGCTTAAATTATTCCTAGGTAAATTGCATTCTCATTGGGTTAGTCCGTTTATTGTTACACATGTCTTTCCTTTTGGTGCAGTAGAGATACAGATTTTGAAAACAAACAAGACATTCAAAGTGAATGGTCATGCCCTGAATGCGTATTATGAAGGCTTCCAAAAACAGAAAATGTATGTTTTTATACCTGAAACTACAAATCGCATCGTTTGGTGAGTGCAACATAGAGTCGAGCCAACCACAATAAAAAAAGACACTGTTTGAGATGCAACTCGAGGGAAGTTGTTTTCTTTTTATTTACATTCTCACATTTTCTATTTTCTTTAAATGCTTTATTTCTTACATTTGATGTTACATTGCGGAAAATATAAATTTTAAGTATGGGGATGGGGATCTCAGTTTTTATACATATTTTTAAGCTTAATTGTTGTTTATGTGGCTTCTTATGCATTTTCAAAGTCAAACAAACAAACAAACATTCTCTTTTTCTATTGCTTTTAAGACTATATAGTCATAATTAGAGAGTGAATTGACTAAAAGAATCCATGGAAACTTGAGCACGTACTTTTGCTCTTATAATTGGTCAATATGCATTATCTTTAGAAGAGAAGTGACTAGTAAAAGGCATAAACTAGTGAGATTTTAAGCCTTTATAGACTGATACATCCATATCAGTCTCAATGTCTTTTATTTATGTGTGACCTTTATGACATGTACATCCTAACTTTACTTTGATTTTTTATTCATAACCACATTTTTATAACATGAATTAGCATGAAAATGATATAGGCATTCTTTCTTTCATAAGCTACATTAATCAAATATCCTTCCTTTTGGTATGAATTTTTCCTTTTGATAAACCTCCTTGAGCTTTGTTTGCCTTTTCTTTTTTTACTAACCACATTACATGCTTTATACCTAACTAAATTTCCTACCTAAGTCTTAAAGCTAGTGGAGAATTTATTGATTGTTGATAATTATGGATGTATAAAAGTATAAGTGTGGGGGCATGCATATGTGTGGGTTGGTTATAATTGTTGGAATCTAATTTTATCTTTTATCAATGTATTCCAAATGTTGATGTAGCTTCTTTCAATTTTAATCTAAAAAAAGAAAACAAAATAGAAAACCAAAAAAAGAAAAAAATTGTTTAAATAAAAGTATCAAGAGGAAATGCATATGTTTTGTAAAGTTATTCATTGTTTGTTTCTCCTCATAAAGTTGTACGGAATGGGGGATTTGAGTATAATGCATATTTGGTAGATGTTATTTTGGAGGATCACTCCTTGTTTCAATGTATTATTATAATCAATTTTTGTAAGTGATCCTTCTAATTGGTTATGTTTCATATAGTTTATGGTGTGACAGCTTTAATTTGAGATGTGAAACAAAGTAATTGCATTCATCATAGCTAATGGTACCTAGTCACAACTGTGACTTTTAAGACTTGGCACCCCCAAAAAACCTAGTTTTTAGTATAAATACAATGTTGTGAGTGCAGAAACAAGATATATCATTTTAGGGTTTTAGAAGTGGCAAAGAGCTACTATTCATGGAGACCCATGAAGACCATGGAAGGCTAAGCTACCCAACACCAGTTCAGAGGTGAAATTGATGCCTAATGTCATGTTGAAGCATATCTTTCCATTGTTTAATGTTGAATCTTTCTTTTTATGGATTGTGATTGTTGTTTTTGCTTGAGGACAACCAAAATTTTAAGTGTGGGAATGTTGATAGGTGTAGGTTTTATTATGTTTTATTAGGTAATTTAGTATGTTTTTAGTTGTTAATTAGATGATTTGTGCACCCTTAGATTTAGAATTATGTTAGTGTGATTAAGTGTTTGTGCTTTTAAATGTTATATGGTTTAGAGCATGTTACCGGGCTTTAATTTTTTGTGTTTGAGGTGTTTTAATGAGTTTGTTAGTGTTTAAGATCAGGTAGAGAAGATATGGAGAAAGCTCGGAGGAGGAGCCAAGGACACAATAGTGATAAGGGTGTCATAATCATGACCCTGGTTGGGTCGTGATAGAAGCCAAATAGGACCAGGCCACGATTGTGACTCATTGACCATGATAGTGACAGAAGCCTAATTTTAAGTGTCATGATCATAACTCATTTTTCACAATCGTGGCAAGTGTGATAACAAACATGGGGACTACTTCCAAACTCAACTTTTTGAGGGTTATTTTAGGAACTTGGGCTCGAGTGAAACCTCTCTTTTACCCTAAATAAAAAAAGCATGTAAAAGAAAAAGAAAGAAACCCTAAAGGAGAGCCTCCATTTTATACATTTGGAAGGAAACTTTAGAACAAGAGAGAAGAATTGAGAAGACGAGAGAGAAGAAAAGGAGTTGCTGCTACTATTGTCACTGCTAATCCACTCCAAGTTATCTTTCTCATTCCATCTTGATATTTCTTTCATTTAATGTATAAAATGGATATGATAATGATGAATTTGTGTTTAAAGATGTTCTAACCTCTTTTAGAGATTTGTTCTTGAATCAATGTTAATCTAATTGCTTTTGATGTTTAAAAAGTTAGGTATTGTGATTGTTTTTCATAGTTGCATTCTTCGGCAATAAATCTAGAGAGTGAACCAATAGCAAAATGATTAGATTAGGTAATGAGAGCTAAAAAATCTAATAAATCACACAAACAACCAAATCAATAATTTATACAAAGTGAGATCTCATTTAAGGACCTAACTGTCTAGTAGAATGCTCAAGATCTAATTAGGTTGTGAGCTATTTTTGTTAATTGAGAGATTACAATTTTAGTAATTCAATTCAATTAGGGTTTATAATTTAGGATTTAATAATTATAAGTCGATAGAGTAATTCACTTTTGAAAGTCTAGGACTGATACAGAATTAAGTCAAAAGTAATAAAGTTAGCATTAGATGATATGATAAATCCCTTATCTCATAATTGGTTAATCTTCCTTGTGTGAATTTTCAATTATCAATTGGTTACACTCAATTTTGATTTCTTTTTGTTAATTTTACAATTTCATTTTCAATCAAACTATATTCAATTGCTTAATTTCCTAGTCATTTTTATTTTCATTTTAGTTACCCTTTTTAGCCTTAGACAAATTATGATTCAATTAGTTCACTAATTCTTTATGGGATTAACATCTTATATACTAAGCTTACAACCCATGTGCTTTTAGAATATTGAGGGTTTTATAGTTATAAAACTTGATTAACAAGTTTTTGGCATCGTTGCTTGGGAATTAGTTAGGATCAGTTGAATTCTTTTAGTTTAAAGAATTTTTGCCTCTCTCATGTCCTTGCAGTTGTATAAACACAAGAGTTACTCGAAATTCAAGTAGGATCACCAAAACATTAAAACTAAACATCGCCTGTTTAGAGCTAGAAATCTAAAGAGTAAGAAGTAAAGAAGAAATAAAAGAAAAAATGGTAGAAGAATTCAATCAAGAAGGAAATAAAAAAAAACTAGCCACGAAATCTTATAGATTTCATAAGACCAGGGTTCAATGCTGTGACTCAATGCAGGACTCGACCAAGTTATAAGTACCCTCATTTGAGATTAAGCCAGCCTTGTTAAAGATGTTGCAAACAATTGTGCAATTTTACATATTAACTAATAAGGATCCTAATGCTCATATAGTTAACTTTATGGACATATGCGATACTTTCTGATATCATGGGATGTCGGAAGATGCCATTAGGATAAGGCTCTTTCCTTTCATACTAAAGGATAAAGTGAAGGTATGATATCTTTCCCTAAGTCCCTTAAATAACACAACTTGGGAGCAGTTGATGCATGCATTCTTAGATAAGTACTTTCCTCTCACGAAGACTACGAAGCTGATAAAGGAAATCACGAATTTCTGGCAAAGTGATGAGGAGTTACTTTATGAGGCTTAGGAATAGTATAAGGTGTTAAGTTAGGAGGACTTTACAATGATTAATTTTGATGACAATCAAATAATAGTAATGTTAGAAATAAATGAACTAGTTTGATGAGTGTGTTAAGTGTGCATAAGAAATACACAGAAGAAGTAGAAGACAGAAGGAAGTGAAACACAGAAGAAGTAAAACACAGAGGAAGTGAAGACACAGAAGATACAAAACACAGTCGAAGTGAAGATACAGAAGAAACAAAACACAGATGAATTGGAGAACATAAAAGATACAAAACACAGACGAAGTGAAGATATAGAAGATACAAAACACAAACGAAGTGAAGATACAGAAGAAACAAAACACAGACGAAGTGAAGATACAGAAGAAACAAAACACAGACGATACAAAGCAGAAGAAACACTAGTACGTCGAGCAGTTAGTTAGTTGGAGTTAGTTACAGAACTCAACTAAATTACAGTTATCAAGATTCAAGATTCAAGAAGCAGTTATCAAGAATCAAGAAGCTGTTGGAAACTTAGACTATAAATATTAGTCGTAGTCGAAGATTGGATAATTTTTTACAACCTTACAACTATTCTGAAAACTTTTGATCTTACATATTTTGAGCGTTCAAGTGTATACTTAGAAAAGAAAAACTCTGTAGTGTGATACTAGAGAGCTAAACTTATTGTAACAATAGCTCACGATATCTTTCTAGTGAGAGAAAGAAAAGGCTGAGAGCCTGGAGAGGTTAAGATAGCTAAAAGAATACTTGGTGTAAGAGACCTGAAGAGGCTCTAGAAGGAAGAAAGAATACTTATAATTTGTTGAAGTATAGTGAATGCTCAGACAAATTCTGAGGACTGGACGTAGCCTACAGTTTGGGGTGAACCATTATAAAATCGTAGTGTCTATCTTCTATCCCTCAACTTATTCTATTTTGTTCTTAAGCAAGTATATAGAAGTTATTTACGATTTAACTCATAATAATTTTCGTATAACATTAGTGATATTCTTTTAACAAGTTAGAGAAGTTTTTATCAGGAATATTAAGAATTTTGTATTCACGAAAAGATTACACAATTCAACCCCCCTTCTTGTGTATTTTGTCTATTATAAGTAATTTCTATATTAATGTGTGATTTAATTCATAAGGGTTTACAAAGGAGGTGCTTATACCATAACCTACCAAATGAATTCTCGTTGCAAACCTTCTGTAATGGAGTTAACCCATCTATAGGAGGAACTATAGATACAGCATCTGGTGGATCTTTAATGAGGAAGACGATTAAGGAAGCAGAAGATTTATTGGAGGAAATGATAAGTAATAATTGTCTTTGGACGATGGATAGGAGTAGACAACATACAACCCTCTGAGAGCAAAAGGGAGCCATAGCTATTGACCTAATAACAGAGATGTAAGCTAAAATTAACAGCTAAACCCTACAGTTGAATAACATAAAAGCCCACTCTTCAATTTTTGTTAAAGCAATTTAGTAGAGATGTGAGTTGTGTGAACAAGACAACCATGATACCATCAAATGCTTTCTAATGCAAAATAACAAGCCAAAGCAACTCAATTACATGGGAGCACAGTTTGGTCAAGGAGGGGGAAGAATCCCTACTTAAACACGTATAATTTAGATTAAAGAACCGCGCAAACTTCTCCTGGTCTAACAATACAGGAGTTCAATTTCAACCTCAAGAACCACCTTGATTTCAACAGAAAAAACCCAATTCCACATATTCTAAGTTAGAAAAAACTCTGCAAAAGATTGGATGCATGGAGGAAGTTTACAAGAGATTGGAAGAATGATTTCAATAAGTAATAAAGAGCCACTCCTCTTCCATCCACAACTTATAGGTTCAAATGAGCCAATTGGCAGATGCATTATGACACAAAGTGCAAGAAATCTTCCTAACAACACTAAGACAAATTTGAAGGAAAGGATCATGGTAATCACCCAGACCACTAAAGAGAAGCTTAACCAAGTTAAGAGGAAAGGGAAGAAAAAAAGAAAAAGGCCAACGAATTTTCCTTACAAAGTAAATATAACCTGACGAAAATTAAGGAATATTAGACTACAATTCAATACCCCATCCTAGTGCAAAGGAATTCAAAGGAAGCAAAATTGAATGAAGTTATTGGTCTAATAGAGCAATTGAAAACATGACTCACTTTTACGAAATCCATAAAAGAGATATTGATAAACAGAGGTGACCCAAAGAAGTTGGAGAGTAAAGTAGTAAGTAAGGAGAATTCGACAAAAATGGCAGCACTACCACAGAAGCAAGAAGATCCAGGATATTTTTACATTCCATGCGCTATTGGTAGTGTCAAAGTGGATATGGCTTTTGCAGACTTACGAGTTGGTATAACTATGACACCTTACACTTTATACAAAAGGATGAAGTTATATGAAATATCATCCATCAGGATGTGTGTGCAAATGTCTGATAAATCAATCCACTATCTTAAAGGTGTAGTTAAGGATGTTTTTGTTAAGGTTGACAAGTTCACCTTTCCTATGGAGTTCATCATATTAGACATTAAGGAAGATTTGGAGACACCCATTATCCTTATATGACCATTTTTATCTACCTCCAGATCTCTTATAGATGTTGATGGAGGCACGTTAACTCTAAGAATGAGGGACAAGAAGGTGTCATTTAAAGTGTCTAATGGTAAAAGGAATTCTTTCAAATATGTGGATGCTTTCATAAGAAACGAGTCATGTGAAAAGGTTGAGCAGAGTCATACTCACAAGGACTAACTAGAACAGCCATAAATTCAAAAAAATATTTGAAAGTAGAAAACTAGGAAGAAAGGTGGTAGAAAAACAGTCTGATAACTCACTTACAATTAATGAAATCTATAGTAGCACTACCATTACATGACCCATTTGAACCATCGTAAACAAAAGAGGTACGTCGAATTAGGGATAACAAATGAAGTGTTACGTGGGAGGCAACCCATGATTTGTAACTTTGTGTGTTTCATCTTTCATATCAGATTAGGTTTCCAATTCTGTTTGTGTGTATTTTTTCAATACAAGTTAAACACCTTGAAAACATCAAGCATAAGTATGACTGGGGTTTTCTTTATCCTTCTCTTTCTCACATTGGAGGGGAATGGTGTGAAAGGAAAAACAATGAGATGATGGTGCAAAATATAAGGTAAGGAAATAATTCAGGAGTTACATAAGGAAAAGAACCAAAAATGAGAAAAGGGTCTCGAATTCTTTCCCTACCTTATATTTTTCATGATCGTGACCTAATTCTGAGGTATCTATCACAATCGTGACACTCTTGGTCATGATCATAACCCTGAGAATGTTCAAAACAAAGCCACAATCATGATCCATTTCTAAATTGTAGGCCATGATCATGACCTGCAATGGAGACAGAATGGGACACGCGATTTTCTTGCCATTTTTTTCTAACTTTACCCCTCCTTTCTCTTCCCTAACTTATATATTCACCCTTATCCTCATTTTTCTCATCCCCAACATTCTCTCCACTCTCTCTCTAGTAACCAAACTCTCAAATTAACTTCCTTCTCTCTAAAAAAGTCCTTCTCTCTATAAATTCTTCATACCTCTTTCCAATAGGATTGAGAATTAAGTATATAGGCAAGCGTGCTCATCCGAACCAAAAGGCAATGTTAAGTATTAGGCCACAGACTAAGAAACTAAGTAGCAGATTAAGGAATGCCTTTTTCGATTTACTCGAAAAATAAGGTAACTAATTCCAAACCCTTAGTTTGAAAAAAAATTGTTGTGCCTCGATATTTAGATTTTGAAATATTAGAAACAACTGGATTTATATAACGTGTTAAAAACTTAGGGGGGAAATTCACTGGGAAAAATTTATGTACTTTAACTATGTCATTTACGAAGAACTCTCCCTGGAATTCTTCACCTCCCTCCAACCATGAGACTTTTGGCAAAAATTGGTGGATTCCTAATGCTAACCATAATGGACCAGTGTAGTGACTTCTATGCCATACACCATTGGACTGAACTGACTGGGTTAGAGAATTTTGACTCTAAAAATGACCACAATAATATAATTCATAGCCCGAGCACTTGTTATTACACAAGTTCATATGTCAAACTGTGTTTGACAAAAGCGAAAACAATAAGTGTTTGGTCAAGGAACTTTTCATGTTGTGGTGCATGGACCATGGCACCTAAGTTTGCACCTTCACCCATATGTTTAATGCTATTATTGCTACTCTCAAATAATTTGGGCATAGGGTACTTAGTATTATGGTGTCAATTATGATGGACTAGTAGTACATTTTCTTGAGTTCCTTATTGCTCGTCACTTGATGAGAGCTGAGATCTTGAAGTCCCACAATATGAAACTTTAAGATATCAGTACAAAATATCTTGTTAAGAATAGTGTGGGACAAGTTAGTTCGAGCCCAACACCACTGCAATAAGAGGAGGAACCAACCAGTGAAAAGTTAAGAGAGGAAGGGACAACTAGATAGGAGAAGGTACTTTAAGCAATTTTAAACAATAACAAAGCTATTGCAGATAATGCCAAGGTGTTGAAGGAGATAGCAAAGGAGCAGAGACATAAACGCCAAGACATCTGAAGCATTCACAAATACTTCGCTACTCAATGCATAAAGATTCCACCTCTGACACCATCGCCATCACCACCTCAATCACCATGACGAGTTTTTATGCAGTATCCTTATCTTTTTATTTTTCTTGTGTTCTTATTTTTTCTTGCCATTTTGCTTTTATTACCACCTTATGTGTTATTTGTTCTTCTCACATTAAGGAAAATGTGTTGTCTAAGTGTGAGAAGGGTTGTTTGCACTGTATGTTTTTATTTCTAATGTGAATTTTGCATGTTGTATGTTAGTCTTCTTTAGGTTTTCATGAAGTGATTCATGTGAATTTGTCAATGGCTAGGACTTATTATAATCAATTTAGTTTTGAACGTAGTCTTTTAGGTTGTAAATATTTATTAGCTTATGAAATTATTATCCTATGTTGGTTTTGTTAAATATGTATGTTAACTAGGATATGATGTTTGTTCATTCACCTAGGAATTTTCCACATACATTTATAAGTTTAGGACAATTGAATAACTAACATCGTTAGTATGCTTTCATGAGAATGGTTAGTTAAAAAATGAGGTAGGAAATAAAATGTGAAAAAATTGTGTGTATTTCTTAAATAAATAACTATTTTGCTAGCCTTTAGGTTATAAATAGAGCTAGTACCTAGTTGAGAGAGTGATCTAGCTGAGTAATTGGTGGACATTCATCATAAATGATTGCCTTCGTGTTAAAAGGCTAGAATGGAATTCCAACCAAGCAAATTAATAAAACATTACTTAGTTGAGTAACTGGGGGACATTCATCACAAATGTTTGCCTTCGTGTCAAAAGACTAGGTCAATGTCAATGAAAATTAACAAAAATAGTGTTTTGATAAATAAAACTGATTGGTCTTTGTGAATGGCTTGAATTTTCATGAAAAGCTACATAGGGATAGTTACAATTTTGATTGACTAAACAATTATCAATACGTGTGTGCAGCTAATTGGGGTTAATGAATTTGATATTAAGGTCTTAATTAGTATGTATATTTATTTCAAAGTGCTTAGCCACAGATTTCATAACTTAATAAGTTAGAACAACTTGAAGGTTTATGTTTGAAGATAAATTAGTTTTGTGAAGTTCAATGTCATTATACCATTATTGCATATGCGTTCTTATATATGTTATTTTTTAGTGTGTTTTATTTTGTTGTTGTTTTTTCTTGAGGATAAGAAAAGGTTTAAGTGTATGGATGTTGATAATTATAGGTTGCATTATGTTTTAGTAGGTAATTTATTATGTTTTTAGTTGTTAGTTAGATGATTTATGTATGTTTAGGTTTATAATTGTGTTAGTGTGAATATGTATTTGGGCTTTGAGTGTTATATCGATTAGAGCATGTTATTGGGATTTAATTTTGTGTTTTTGAGGTGTTTTGATGATTTTGTTAATGTTTGAGATCAGGTAGAGAAAATTGGAGAAGAATTGGAGAAAGCTCGGATGAGGAGCCACAGCCACGATCGTGACAGAAAAAACCCAGTCAGGGTCACGATCATGACAGAAGCCAAACAAAACTAGGTCATGATTATGATAGAAGCCTAATTCTAAGTGTTACGATCATGACGCATTAGCCACGATCATGATAGGTGCGATAACAGACATGGGATTGATTCTGAACTCAATTTTTCGATGGTTATTTCAAAAATTTGGGCCTAAGTAAAGCCAAGTTTTTACCCTAAATGGAAAAAACATATAAAAGAAAAAAGAAAGAAACCCTAAAGGAGAGCCTCCATTTGCTACATTTTGAAAGAAGCTAAGGAAAAGGAGAGAAGAAGGGAGAAGACAAGAGAGGAAGAAGGAGTTGTTGTTACTGTTGTCACTCTCAGTCCAATACAAGTTATCTTTCTCATTCCATCTTATTATTTCTTTCATTTCATGTATAAGATGGATTTGATGATGATTAATTTATGTTTAAGGATGTTCTAAACTATTTTATGGATTTGTTCTTAAATCAATGTTAATATAAATTCTTTTGGTGTTAATGAGTTGGGTATTGTGATTGTTTGTTGTTTTTGCATGCTTCGGTAATAAATCGAGAGAGTGAACCTATAGTGAAATGATTAGATTAGGTAATGAACGTTAAATAATCTAAAATATCACACAAACAATCAAATCAGTACCTAATTGTCTAGTAGAATGCTTAAGATCTAATTGGGTTGTAGGTTGTTTTTATTAATTAAGAGATTGCAATTTCAGTAATTCAATTCAAGTAGGGTTTATGATTTAGGGTTTAACAATTATAAGTCGAGAGAGAGTAATCCACCCTTTGAAAGTCTAGGACTGATACGAAATTAACTTAAAAGTAATTAAGTTAGCATTAGATGATAGGATAAATCCCCTTCTTTCATAATTGGTTAATCTTCGGTATATGAATTTTCAATTGTTTATTTGGTTAAGTCAATTTTGATTTCTTTGTGTTAATTTTACAATTCTTTTTTAATCGATCTATATTCAATTGCTTAACTTTTTGCTCATTTTTATTTTTATTTTAATTACCCTTTTTGGTCTTAGAAAAATTAGGATTCGATTAGTTCACTAATTCCTTGTGGGATCGACGCCTTATATACTACTCTCAAGACCCATACGCTTACAAAATATTAAGAGTTTTATAATTGTAAAACATGATCAACAATGAAGAAGAGAGTAAACACACCAAATTAATGACGAGAAAAGGAGGTATCAGTAAGAGGTAAAAAGGTAAGGTTAGTTTGCAACAGTCACCCCGTCAGTTAGAGCTTACACGACTTACGTTTACTACATATCCTATGCTTCACTTTACAATGCTAGCTCACATTATGCAGTTTGACAGGCTAAGGTCAAAGCCTTATACTAAGAGTAGAAGCATTGATTGGGCAGTTCTATACTAGATTAGACTTGCTCAAGGAGTTTGAGAGTTAATTAGTGTTGGTGGATGGGATCACTTTTTTGTGATCGAGGAGCCAATATATAGAGAGTTGAACCTAGAGTTCCTCACCACCTTCGTGATAGAGAAGTGGCATTACACTTGGGATGTTGACATCACATTGTAGTTTTAAGTGCTCGAAGAGATGCATAATATGAGCTATACCAAGTTCATTATATATAGACTTGTTTTAGAGAAGTATAGGAGTATGTTACATTATTGGTACATTTCCTAATAAGATTTACAGAGAAGAAATTATGGCTAAACATTATTCTTAAGTGATCATATGATCTATTGAGGTCCAAGGCGATGTAACTAATATCACCTACAGTGAGATATATGTATACATTGATTAATCACATGATTAACCAAAAAAGACACAACACCAAAGTGGTGGGGAATGTAGACATGTTTTATCTCTACAGTGTAGTAAAGATGGTCCCTATCCACTCCATTTATCCCTTGGCCTAGTTCTTTAAATAATAGTCCTATTACATCAGAATGGGAGCCATATGTATAGGACCATATGTTACTAGACTGGTCCGAGGGTAAAGAAGACTGGAGCATTTACATGGGATGAAACTAGCATGGCAAATAATGTCACTTTCGAGATATTGAGAGTGATAAAGATAGTTCAAAAGAGGTTAGAATAATAGGGATAAGTCCACACTCTAGTGGGAGTTGAAGAGCTTATATCTATAAATGGAGCCAAAGGGTATTTCCCTAACATGTGAGTAGCAGCCTGGGCATGATTCCCTACATTAGCCTATTGTAGCACCTGAGTATCAGGATGAATCATCGAATAGCACAAGCACCCTTAGCAAACCTTTCATACATCCACATCTGGACTAACTAAAAATAGCCCAATTAAATAGATATATAGGTTAGCTTCTAAAAGTGCAACATACCATTTGAGAGATAAAATAGGATTTAGTAAAGCATATAGCATAGTTAGAGGCATAGGAACAATGGATCGAGGAGGTGATGGAATAGTTTACAAGACACCTAAAAATTATGGTACCACCTCCACCAACAATTGTCACTATATTGTCATTGATTCCTTAATAACCAGATGCTCCAACTACTACAAAGGAAGAGCTCTTAGACACTTGAGACTTGCACACTCCCATTACATTGATGAATCACTAGCTAAAGGCGAATGATGATTATAATGTTTGACAAGGGCATTTTATCTATTTTGTGTTTGATTTTATGTATTTTCTATTTTATTTTGTCTTAATAGTTAGTAACCCCACTACACAACTATTATGTTATCTATTTCTTTTATTTGTTTATTGTTAATATACTATAGTCGAATTGTGCTTATTTTATTTTCCTTATATTGTTTAATATTTTATTTTTTTAAGGATGATAATGGATTGAAAATCATACCAAAAATTCAAACTTCTATCTTATAAACTGGGGAAGTACCGGTTTTCTTTTGCCTTTTCTTCATATAGAACTTTTTTATTCTTTTTTATGACTTGTTGTGTAAAATGGAGACAATAGACTTCTTTGAGTGTGGGGATGGGATAGTGAGTTTGAATTATGGAATTTAAGTATCTTTGAGTGTGGGGACGGGTGTAGTGAGTTTGAATTGTGGATTTTAACGATGACTCGAGCTTATTTTAATTATCATCTATTAATTTTTCTTTAAAAAGATCTATAATTTTTTTAATTCTTGTTTAGTAGCATTTTGAGTTGCTATGAACTGTGGAATTAAGTTAGAATATGAAAGAATGAAAACATAATTAGATTATTTTTACATGCTACATTATGAATGCATGTTTTAATTATCTATTTGGATGAAAGTGCCTAGAATTTTACATGACAAATTAAAAACTCCTAATATCTATAAAACAATTAAAGGAATTGAACTTTTATGTATTTAATGTTTCACCCAGGAGATGATCATTTCAATCAATAAACTAATTTTGCATAAAAAATCAGTCAAAAATAATCATAAAAATAAAAACACCAAAAAAATTCAGTATACAAATGAACAAAACACTTAACAGTAAGACCCAATTGTCTCCTTATCTTTAAACTTCCAAATATTCAACTCGTTTTACTTAAGACAAAGAATATTAGATATTGATGGTCATAACTAGTACTAACTTTTAATGAGGAAAAGGCTACCTTAACGTCTACTAAAGAGAGAAAAGAAAACTTTATGGAAAACTGCAATGTGCATAACAAAAACTTGGAATGAATTTCCTCCTTCCCTTTATCCCTATTTATATCAACTTTAATCCCATGTTTGTTAATTCGAAGATCTTTTTATTGTGATTCTTTATATCCCACAAATCATAACTTCACTTATTACCGCCTAAATTCTGTCCAAAATAAGGCTGAAACAACTTTTAATGTGTTTACGTGTTTTTCTCTTACAAATTTAAAGTTTAGAAGTTACAATTTTCACCAAAAGTGCCTATACCTAATTATAACTGATACTACTCCTTCATTCTATTACGTTTGCTATGGATGCATGCATCACTTGCATAAGAATGCAATGGAAGTGTCAGAATCTAGATTTCGACACCATGACAACTCGAAAAATACAGCATCATACATCTATGTATGGATATGTAAAGAACATGAAATATAAAACATTTTTACCTTTTATTTCTCATCATTTCTTATTTCTTCTACTTGTTTGGGTTATTGCAAACACCAAACGCTTCCTTCATCACCCAAGAACATGCAAAGATTAAGAAGAAACAATGTATAAGGGTGATTTGAGCACCAAATTAGATGAGTTCTATTAGATGCTCAAAATGATAGAAGATAGATCAAGAGTCTTGTTGCATGCACTTTGATTCATGCAACAATTGCATAAATTGCAAGAACAAGACTCTTAATATCTCTCTCTCACTCTAAAACTCTTCTAAAGCCCTTATGCTCTCACTTAAGTGTGTAAGAAGTGATAAGACCTTGTGTACATAAGTGAAGAACTCACTTATGTACTCATTCGTGCCCTCTATCACGATTACAGCCAATGAACCATGATCGAGGTGTGTTTAAAAAATAAGCTCACCATCGGCCATGATCGTGGCTCAAAATTAGTCATACACACTATATTTTTCATCTGATCTTTTATGCGTGTGACCCTGAGGTTCCCAATGATTATAGAAACTTGAATTAACTCTTAATTCAAGCAAATCATGACAGGTTTTATGATGCCAATTTGCCAGAATATAAGTGGATTAATACAAGAACTCTTCGATAGTTAATTATCCAACTTATGAACCTTTTCATAGACAATTACCATGTAATTTGTTCTTTTATCATACTATCCCCTACTTGGTTCAAAGTATGGGCTATATGTCAACTCCCACTAAACTGACTACTTCACATCTAGTCCAGATGATGCTAGTTCTTGTCCTAGGATCTCATTACTCCATGTGTCATTGAAGACTCTCTTTATGACACATAACTACTCTAGCCAGAGACTCCTGAGTAATAACCTCGACAAGAGGTCGTGGGTATCCTCTCCTTCTATTAGGAGTGGTGAATCCTTTATTGGCTACCTAATTTCCTTTGAATACCAATAGTTATGCCCAATCACTACCCTAAGAGCGACCTCGTCTTGAGGTAACAAGGAATGATGTCAAAGCACAGGATTAGTATCCAAGATGTCCTTAAGCACCTCAAGTATAAGGATATTTGCACCATTGCTATAATGAGATTAATCATTGACATTCGATAGAACATCCATATGATTATCTCATTGCAGGTTATCCGATATACTTACTACTCTTAGTAAGCATCCATATGTTAACTCTAAACATCTCATATTTACAGTTTGTGAGATCCACTGCTTGATCAAATCAAGGAGTATAACATGTGCTAGTCTGTCTGGATTACTAATGTTCTGTCTTATTAATCCTATAACGAGGGATTATTCAGATACTAACATAATTGTACATGATAGGAATCTTATCATCATAATCTCATCATGATTTCCTTCATGTTATGTTTTGTATCATGGACTTCATTAATTCGATTTAAGATTAATATCAATTCATATATAAACGAATATTAAATTAATGAAAATTTTCTTTCACTTTATTAATCAGATCATAGTCAGTACAAAAGTGCTAAAGGTGATTGCCTTTAGAGAATTACTCTAACACATTCTAGGTTTTTGAGTTTGACTTAACAACCAATTAAATTTCTCTTATTGATTGCCTCTTTTAGTTCCTTTTTCCAATCAAATAGTATTTTCAACTTCTTTCTTATGGAACTAAATAAAAAGGTCAAGTTTGAACATATTAAAAGGAAATTATGAAGTATTAAAATACCAAAAATTAAGACAAATTTGTAATAGATCAAATTCCCTTACACCTATTCCTTACTTGTTCTTAAGCAAATAAAAAATTAACAAAACAAGATAGACAAATAGTTTTTACCAAATCATTTCTCATGGGATTAAATTATGCTTACTCCACAAGATTTAGACCAAAAAAGAGTTAAGCATCAACATACATCAAATTTGATTTTCACCAAAAAATATGAACAAAGACAATTAAAGAAAATCTCAATCAAAAGTACATATAATTTTTTAGATTTTTGTAAAAAGGAATAAATTACTATAAACTTGCACATACACCAAGTATCTCTCACCATAAACACATGAAGACATAAAACAATTGGACTGTTATTAATTAGTTGTAACAAGGTCTGAGTTAAGGGCTATAAAAGGAGAATTATAGGCTAAAACCATACATATTTAATAAGGCATTCAAAAAAAAGTAAAGGCTAAGAATAAAATGTGACCATAACCAAGTACTCAACCGTCAATGTAAATATACTAAGATGACAATTATTCTCTTTTTGATATATATTTTTTTCCTTCTTTTTTCTCTATTTTGTATTTTCTATTATAAAGAGCATAAAAAAATCATCAATGCAAATAGGCAGCCATGATACAAAGTTAAACTAGATATAAAATGAGTAGCTTAGAAAACACAATTTAAAGCAAAGTCACTCTAATACCTAAAATAACTCAAGAAATACCTTATTAAAATGTGTAGTTGGGTTAGAGGATATATTATAGGCTAGGTCTAAGATTTAGGTTTAAACACTAGTAAAGGGATTTTGAAAATTATTTAAAAGGGCAGATTTTGAAAATTATTTAAAAGGGCTAAACTATGTATAATTAAGTAAGGTGGCTTTTTAAGTTAAATGGGAAAACAAGGAAAGCCTTTGTCATGTTTATGCTTACATGCATCATAGCAATTCAAGTCATTTCAATGAAGTTCTAGAGATATCCAAATGATAGAGAATCACATACTAAAGGTAAATGAATATAGATAAGATGTTTATATCCTTTAAGGCTCAAATGCTCACAAGTTTCAATCAAATTCAATTAATCCTCATATAATACTTCATCAATTAATTATCTCACCTTTTCCAAGTGCACACTACAACTATTTTAATTTATTAATGTGTTTAGCCTTCATTTTAATCAATTTTAGTCTTGATTTGCACACATTGTCCAATTCATTCAAAATAGTTTAAAAAATATTTATTTGAAATATCTTATTTTACCAACTTCCAAAAGCATTAAGCATAAACAAAAAATTGAAAGAAAGTGTTCAAATAGCCTCAAAATGCTTGAAAATTTGCGAAATAAAAATAAGGAAAAATATCCCTACCCTCACACATATTTAAAACATTGCCAAAAGTGTTTAATAGTAAAGTAAAAAATAGAAAAATAGGAAATGAAAGGGATAATAAGAAGAGGCTGCCCTAACTTTCTCTTTATTTAGGTTATGGTGTGGAAGATGGCTCCTTGTACTGGTGTAGGTTGTTTGTGGTTAAAAGGGTGATGAAAATGGCTCCTATTGTTTAGATTCAAGATTACGTGTATTTTAGTAACTAGAGCTAAAATGTGAATAGATCGAATGGGAGGCCCTACTATTTCTTAATGTGTGTGTGTTAGGGAATGGTGCACTTGGTGTTGGAGTTATTGGTTGAGTGGAATATGGCTGATGCTTTCAGTGGCTGGAGAAAATTATACGGATGGTAGGTGGTAAATATCCTAACACAAAGAGGTAATATTATTATTTTATTGATTACTTGATTATTGATTTTTTAATATAAAATATATACTAAATATCAATGAAGCTAAATGAAATAAATAAAAATTGAAATATGTAAAATTAAAATTAAACTTTGGTTACCTCCTATAAGTGCTTTTGTTTAATGTTATTAGCTTGAGGATATGGTGGTTCATTCATCAGAATAAATTGAATAAGTTAAATTCATTTCCTCCACTATTGTCAAATTCACATTCTCATAATAAGGTTTGAGTTAATGACCATTAACCTTTAAATACTTGGAGGTAGATATGCTTTATATTTTAACATCACCATATAAAAATACATTAGTTACGACAAAAAGTCTAATTCAATGGTAATGTAACTTACCTAGAAATAATTGAAGCTTCAAATGATAAATGAGAACCTTCTGCCCAATTGAAAATTCTTTCAAGGTAATAAAATTTTCATAGAAAGATCTATAAATTCTTACATTTTTATAAGACACATTATGAATCTCCACAAGTTCTTACATCTGTAATTTTTTGTGATTTCTAGTTTCATTGGAAGTCATATCACACTGCTTAACAACCTAAAATGCCTTATGTTCCAATTCAATGAGAAGTTGACAAACCTTACCAAATACTAACCTATAGCATTACATGCCAATTGATATGTTGTTAGCTGTTTAGCACACCCAAAAGCACGTCTTCAAGTTGGAAGCTCCAATCTTTCCTTGTTGGTCTTACCATTTTTGTTATGACTAGTTTAATTTCTCAGTTTGAAACTTCAACTTTCCCACTTATTTGCGGATGATATAATGTACCAATCTTATGAGTCACTCCATATTTATTCTAGGCTACCTCCCTTGTTTAGTTATAAAAATGCAATCCTTACTTTGATTGCTGATTAAAGCTTGAATAATACTAAACTTATAGAAATGTTGGATTTAAGAAAACTTGTAATTACTTTTGAATCATTAGTTAGAGTGCCCTTTGCTTCCACCCATTTTGACACATAATCAATGGCTAATAAAATATAAAAAACTAAAGGCAAAAGGTTTCATAAAATTAATGCCCTGAACATCAAAAAATTTCATAAACCAAAGTTGGATTTTATGGAATCTCATTCCTTTGGGTGATATTGGTTTCTCTTTGATATTGCTTACATTTTTATAAAATAGACAAGTTTCCTAAAATAAAAAAGGCCAAAAGAGACAAAATTCTAAATTTTTTCTTAATATCTATTTAGTACTAAAATTTCCTCCATATATACATGAATGAAAAAATGTGAGGATGGATGAAAATTCATTTAAAATTACCTAGTTGAAGCAATGTTTCAAAAAATAAGGGTTAACCTCTATATAGTACTTAGCATCACTATTTAGCTTATCTTGTTGAGCTTTTGCTAAACATGTAGGTAACATATTAGTAGCTAAATGATTTACTATATTTACATACGATGGCAGTAGGACACATGCATAAAATAGTTGCTTATCTAAAAATTCTTCTTGCAAATCAAAGGTTGTTCAAACATGAGACAAACAACTTAAATGATCTATCACCTGCTTTTGAGCACCTTACTTATCTTTGATTTCTAAATCAAATTAACTAATCAATAAAATCAATCTCATCAATCTTGGTTTTTCCCCCTTCTTTAATAACAAGTATTTACGAGTTGCATCATTAAAAAAAACTATGACCTTTTCACCTAATAAGTAAAATCAAAAGTTTTACAAACCAAAAACTATTATTAACACCTCTTTTTCAGTTGTTGAGTGATTTTTCTAGGCATCATTTATGGTCATAGATGCATAATAAATGACATAAGGCACTTTTCTCACTCATTGTCCTGAAACAACTCCTATAACTCTACTTTGGTAGTTAAATAAATGGGGATCAAAGTAATAAATTTTTTAGCTTATAAAAGGCTTCTTTGCAATCATCATCGAATTGAAAATGCTTTACAAGCTAATCTTTCTAACTTTTAATCAATAAATGGGAAAAGGAAATGGTCTTTTGAGTTACAAAATTCAATTTGATATAATCAATTAAAATTCTATATCCATTTTGTACTCTAGTAGGAATTAAGTCTCTATCGTCATTGGTGACAATTGTAATCTCAGTCTTCTTCAAAACTACTTATACAGGGCTAACTCACTCAATATCTAAAATTGAGTAAATTATCTTGATGATAAGTACTTGATTAATTATATATTTATTCCCTAATGTTAAGTGATTAATATTATATTGCACTTAAGATACTTATTTTTATTAATAATTTAATTTATTTACATGTTAGAGGAATAAGAACTAAAATGAACTAAATTCATATCCTTGGTGTGTAACACCCCATTACCCTAGGGTACGCACCGGGACGCCCGTAGGTCATTCCGACACATATCCTAAGATAAGGGAG
>JAOTAY010042348.1:0-21707 GCA_025629805.1 Erythroxylum baracoense
AGGTTAGTATGAGTCTTTGAGCTTAATTGTTATATTTTTGAGGTACCTTGATGGGTTTGTTAGTGTTTAAGGGTAAACGGTGAAGAATGGAAATGATTCGAGGAGTTTTTGGGCCAAAGGCATAGCCCACGATTGTGGCATAGTAGGCCATGATCGTGACAGATAAGGACGAGCTAGAGCAACCAGGCCACAATCGTGCCCATAGGGGCACGGTCGTGACAGTGAGCTTACATTGAGGCCACGATCGTGAACATAGGGCCACAATAGTGACAGAAAGGTTTAGGCACTGGCCACGATCGTCGCCCGCGGGCTAATAGAAAATCTCAAGTTTTGTAAGATTTTTTGGACCGTTTCGACCCCGACTCTAACCTAGAGCCTCAAATTATAAATAGAAGATTACAAATCAGAGGTAGTAGTCTTTGGAGACCCTAGAGAGTCATGCAAGAGAGTTATCCCATCAGCTAACTCTGGGAGAAAAACTAGAGAGAAATCAACGGATTGAGGAAGGAGACGAAGGAAGAGAGACACGGAGATGAGCTAGACTTGACATACTTCGCAGAACAAGTGGTTTCCTACTGTTGCTGCCTCCCTGACACCATTCCCAATGTATTTTCCATTTATTTTAGTTTTATTCATGTATAGGAATGAAATAGGTGTTGAGAATCGTTTGTGTTAAATGTTGAGTTTATGTTTATACTTACCTTTGGATCTTGATTTTTGAGATTAATAAAAATCGATTGAATGTGGTTTTATTGATTTAATTGTGATTTCAATTATGCTCTTAATAACTTGGCAATAAACTGAGAGGGTGAGCTAGGTAAAAATAATCAATTTGTGCTAACAAGAGTTAAGTGAATTGATAAGTTAAGAATTGAATCAAACAGGTAGAATTGTGTAACGAGAGATCGAGTATAGGTTCCCGGTAGGTTAATAGACAACTTAGAATTAATTTAAGTTTTGGGCCAATTGCAAATCGAGAGATCGCAATTCCATAATTTAAATTAAGGATCATCAATTAGGGTTAAGAATTATAACTCGAGAGAGAGTAATTCACTTTAGGACTATCTAGACTTATTAAGTCAGTGATTACATAATTGGTTAGGTTTCCATTAATTTCGAATCAAAATCCCCTTCCTCTCACTTGATGATTTTTAGGTTAATTTCAGATTGGGTTGTACGATTACTATCTTGTTTACACTTCGGAACACTTTAATTTCTCATAATTGATTGTCGATTGATTTAATTTCTACATTAGTTACTTGTTTAGAATTATTGTAGGTTAGGACAACCATAGATTTTATAACTAGTTTAGCCCTCCATGTGTGATCGATACCTTAGTTACTACACATGCACTTGCAGAATTTACCAAGGTTATAAATATTAAAACTTAGCGCGTGTAACCTTGTGAACAAACATCTCTCTTTAGACCATTCCATCATTAATAATGCTTCAAATCTCTATATATCTTAGTTTCTATTGGGTACACAACATATGGTTAACAATGCTCCCCTTTAAAATCTCCCTTATAAAGCTCTCATCATTCAACACATATAATCGATCTTTATACCTCCACACATCATCCTCACTTATCTCAAATCCCACTTTTTTCCCTTCCTTCAATTTACTACATAACTTTACCTGTAACATACCACTCTTATAAAGCATATGCCTTAACGTACCAACGAATATTTGAGAACATACTCTATAAGGATGGTACATTAAGACGATCAAATCAACACTAAAAAATTTCAAGCATTAAACACATCTTAAGCAAACAAATATTCATTTTGGCCCATTTCATTTACAAACTTGTCCAATCACAAATGTCCTTACACTTCAGAATTTACACATACATTGTACAACAGTTGAGAAATACAATTCTTGATATAATTAACTGAAGACATTTGTAGGTATAATTGATCCTGAGCACTAGCTCATGTCCAGGTGTAATAGCTACTTTCTAGACTAGCTAGATCTCTTCTGAAAATAAAATTCAACATTGCAATTTTGATGAGTTTGTAAACTCGGTGAGTGAACCATCATCAATGTGCTCACTTAGTCAAAGTACCAAACATCACTTATATGAAACCAAATTCATAATTATATCACAATTCAGCAGATGTATCACATCATATCTTAACATAAACTACAAACATTTCATATATTCATGTTAGAATAATTCAATCATTCATCTCAGTCTTTCATATCTTCAACATGTACACAAAGCAAAATATACAAAAACCATTGCATATCTTTATATCAACATAATTCAACACTAATCATTCACATGATACATTTGAAGATATAATAGCAAATGCATATGCACATGTGACTCCACCTTCATTTTTACTTTATTGTGTTTGAGTGCCTATTTACTGTCCTGTATCTATCGTAGATACCGAGCTCATTTTAGATTTTGTCCTATACCCATTGTGGATACTGGGCTCATTAATAACTAAGCCTGTGGCTCTTTGTGCACATTTTTTAGCTTTAAGCTCTTTTTCAGACTGGTCACTCCAGTCATAACTCCTTTATCTAATCATGCATAACATTATAATGAAATGCATAATTTCACAAAATATGTTATCAGCAACTTTCATTCATTGTGCATAGTAATTTTCCCATATTCATCAAATCTAAGTCTGGCATTCAACATTTCGTTAAGTATACGTTTCTCATATTAACATTCATTTAGGAAGCCTTCCCAATACAATCTAGAATGTCAACCCCTCATACCATAATGTCTGGAATTATCACAATCATATCAATAATAGTTCAATAACTAAAATTTAAATAGAAACAAATCAATCATGGTGAGAAAACATCTAGGTTAACTCAAAATACGCTCCAGATAAGCTATTACATTGACAAGCTGGCAATGTCTGGATGTTAGTGTTTGACTAGTGCTTCTTTAATTATGCAACACACACATATTTTACTCATTATTAAGTTGGTCAATCATATAAATATTCAATCATGCACATATAAATGTGCCATGTTCGATGCATGCTTAATTCACTTTTCCATGTATATAACCTTATTCAAAATTTTTGCTTATTCAAACATCATAGCTTAGATATAATTAGTTTACAATTTAGGTTTACCCCTTAACTAAACTTGATTATTCTAAATTCGTAAATCATACATTCATCAATCTCTTTTATAATATTATATAATCACATAATATCCCAATTCTCAATCATTCATTCCTAATGCATTATTCATATCCTTTGTATCATATTTGTATTAATAAGAACATCTTCATTCCCTTAACACGTAAATTCCAAACTTAGACAAATTGATATTTAATAATCCTTTCCTTAAATTATAACATCAATTAACAAACTAAACTTATCAAACACTTAACCAACTTTTCCAACATCAAATTAGGTTCATTTTAAGCCTTAATTAAGTCCAAATTCATCATAGTAAAGTAACTTACCCTTAGTTCATTCAATAATCACACAAAACATCATTTTCTTCACTTTAAGCATTCCCCACAATCGTGTATGGCCTTCCCACGATCATGGGATGGGTTATTTGAAAGTTCCAATCCATTGCCTTCAATTTTTTCCAATTTTTACATCTTTATATCAAACTCAAAACATCTTCTTGATAGTCCATCAATTATACCTTAATTAGACCTTAATTATACTCTAATTCCTTATCGATATCATCTCCAATTCTAGCTTAAAAATTATTGTCTGACATACAACAAAAATCAAAATAGAAACTATCATTCGTAATCATGCATATAGTCCTAGTTCTTTCTCATTTCAGGAATGCCATATTAACATCTTTCTTTAGCATAAATTCACCTTCATTCTACTTTAAATCCCAGTCCAATTCATCCATAAAACAACCTATAACTAATGGTTTTAATTCATTAAGAACAAGCACAAAAATATCTAAGTTCATTCAATATATTCTAGCACACTTCATTATCAACATTCGGCAGCATGGAATATGGAAAAATATCCAACTATAAGGCGTGAATATACATTTCATTCCAATTCAATCATCATTATCATTCTATTAAACGATGCCATAAAAATCATATTTCTACTTACTTGTTAAGCTTAAATTCCACCTCAATACATCAAATTAAATTAGATCTACATTCATGCAAGCTCATCATAACCTTAATGTAAAAACAGGTTAGTTCTTTGGTTGTTTTGTTAAGGATAAAGTATAGATTTGGTGTAGTAATTTGGCTAGGATAAAACTAAACTATAGAGATACCAGATAGGAGTACTTTTTGGTGGAGATACAAAGTGAAGATAGCAAAAGCCATCTCTACAAAAACTTGCTTCATAAGGTGCTAGGTGTCTACATTTAACTATGGCATTTGTCACTTGGCATGTAAGCCATGTATCCACTCCTTAACTAGCCATTTGTCTCCTAATAATTAGTCCATATGTCACTTAACAATTGATCCATTTGTCAATTAATTACTAGTCTATTTTTCAATCATTTATTTATGCCAAATGTCACTCAATTTACAGGCTTAATCATCCTAATTTTTCATGTATCAATTTATCTTGCTACTAGGCATTTTTTACAGTCCAAATGTACATATTATTTCATCAATTCTTGCCATTGGTAAACCAAAGTACAAGACATTGGAAATGCAAATTAATTTTAGTTTCATAACCTGGAATATGTCAATTGAGTGCAATCCGCCTAACTCACAATTCATATGTGTATGCTAATATTATGCATTTTAGTACAATAATAAATCATGTCATAAATGTATTAAATTCATTTTATATGATGCCACTCATATGACGTCGGAGTCTAACACTTTAAATGCTTTAACAATTTGAGAGATAGGATACTACATTACCAAATCATTGTCCCTCTCTTGAGCTTCATTGATCTTTTCCCTCATAACAAGCCTAACTAGCCAATAATGCACCTACCTCATCAATACCCAACTCCACATTCATTACTTTTAACTTTATCAAAGTAGGCATTGCCCTTAACCTCCCATATGTCATCTTACTGAGTGCATCAACTATTATATTTGCTTTTCCTAGGTGATATTCAATGGTGCATTCATAATCTTTCATCAACCAATCCACCTCCTTTGTCTCAAGTTCAACTCCTTCTAGGTCATTAAGTATATAAAAATCTTGTGATTGGTGAAAATGCGACACTTCTTCCTATATAAGTAATGTTTCTGAATCTTTAATGCAAATATAAATGTCGATAAGTCCAAGTCATTGATGGGGTAGCTCATCTCATGTGATCTTAACTGCTTAGATGCATATGCTACCACCTTCCCTTTTTGCATTAACACACAACCCAAATCACTCCTTGAAGCTTCAATATACACCATATACTCCTCTCCACTTACTGGTAATGCCAATTTTGGTTCACTAATCAATCTAGACTTCAGTGTCTGAAAATCTTATGAAGCTACTTATCCCACTTAAATTCACTCTCCTTTAGTAATAACTTGGTCATAGGAGAAGCTATGGTGGAGAAATTATGCAAAACTCTTCTATAGTACCTAACTAACTTGAGGAGTTCTACAGTACCTAACAAACCCTAGGAAACTCCTCACCTCATTAAAATTAGTTGGTAAGTTTTAGCTTAAATTTGCCTTAATCTTCTTGGGGTCCACCAAGACTCCTTTCTCTAACACTATATGACCTTAGAATACAACATTCAAATAAATCTTGAACTTGCCAAACTTAGCATACAATTGGTGCTCTCTCAAGGTCTGCAACGTTATCATTAAGTGGTGCATATGTTCCTCCCTACTCCTAAAATGAACCATAATGTCATCTATGAAAACTATCATAAAAGCATTCAAGTAAGGCCTAAATACTTGGTTCATCAAGTCTATGGATTTCATAAGTACATTTGTCATCCTAAACAGCATGATCAAGAACTCATAGTACCCATATCGAGTCTTAAAGTTTGTCTTAGGAATGCCTAACTCACTAATCCTTAGTTTAATCTATAGTCGAGAACATCTTAACCCCTTGTAATAGTCAAATAGATCATTAATCCTCAGTAAAGGATACCTATTTGGATTATGACCATGTTCAATTGACTATGGTCCATGTAAAACCTCATGGGCCCATCCTTCTTCTTTACATATAACATTGGTGCTCCCTATGGTGATTTACTTAGTAAAATGACCCTTTATCCATCAATTCTTACAATTGCATCTTGAGTTCCTTCAATATCAATGATAGATGCATATTTAACCATATTTATAAACTTATATGGGGCGGTTGGTTTGCAAAGGAGAATGGGAATGAATATTGTGGGGAATGGGAATGCATATTATCATTGTAATTACGATGGTTGGTAAAGAGGAAGGAATGATTACCATTACTATTACCATTGACAGTTGTTAGTTTGTAAAAAATATTGAGAAATAAAAATTTATTATATTTTAATTAATTAATTAATTATATTTTAATTAATGAATGAATTATATTTTAGTTAATTTATTGTAATTAATTAATTAAAAATAATTAATTAATATATTATAATTAATTAATTAATTATTAAGTATATTTTAATTATTTATATTGTAATTAATTATTGTGTTTAATTAATTAGTATTAAAATATTTTTAAAAAAGGGCCACCACTAAGGAATGAGTTTCATTTCTCTATTAAATGGAGGGTATGGAGGATTCCCCAAAAATAGGATATTAAACTATTGCCCCTATAATGATAATAAACAACCACTCACTTTTCTTTCCTTACCCATTAACCCTTCCTAAACCCATCAACCAAGCACCCCTTTAGATTTGACATATTTTGCTTGATATTTCATACTTTTATTGTATATTTGGTGCTTAATTTGCTCTAAGTGCATTTATACGTTTTAATTGCCTTCATAGACTGAATAGAGAAGAATTCAGGTGAAAACATGGTAAAAAAACAAAGATTTAGAGTAATCAATGGATAAACAGTTGAGTCTATAGCCATGTAAGTCTCTCAACCTATGCAAATTCATGAATTTTGGAGATTTTAGGATATACACAATCCAGTAGACCATATATCTCCCAAAGACCCAAAAAATTATAATAAAAAGATGTGAGTAGAGGCAAAAAAGAAGAGCAAACTTACAAAGGAGATTAACAATATAAAGATCATTTAGAAAGGGGGATATTAATCCAAAGATGTGGAAAATGTGAAGAAATCATCGACAGATCCAATATATTGCAACATCAAACCTTTATCTTGCAAGAACATTTGATAGAAAAGAAGGGAAATTTAGAATTATGAACTCTTTGTTTTCTAAAACATTCTTTTTTTCTTCCCGTTTATGTTTGATTTCATTTTCTATTATATGTAACTAAATGCCTCTTTAGTATCTAGGCGTGATGTGTATTGCCCCACTCTCATAGGGCATATTCCTGAACATACTGATAGTAATCGAGAATAACTCTACAAGAGTAGCACGTTAAGATAGTCATTCAAACTCATTGCAAATTTTTCATGCATCACACGTATTTTAGAAAGCCAGTAATTATTTTTGACCACTTTATTCATAAACATCACCAGTCACAATTGTTATTACAATTACTGATCCATTTTATTTACAAATATATCTACTCAGAAAAGTCATTACATTTCAGAATTCACCAATTCGTTGTACAACATTTACAGAACACAATTCAAATATAAAAATCATTGAAGACATATGCAGATGCAAACTTATCCCGACTCTAACTTTTACCCGATTGCAGTGGCTATACTCTAATTTTATTTAACGAGATATCCTCAGAACTTGAAATACAATGTTGCAATTTTGGTGAGTTTTGCGAACTCAGTGAGCGAACCATCCTCGATGAGCTCACTCATATCAAGCACAATGGTAGTTCACATATTCAGATTCACAAACAATTCACATATTCAGATTTTGCACATCATTTCATATTTCAGTTTTGGAAGAGTAAATATAACTCGTTTCAATCATTCATTTAATACATATTAATTTATATATATGCAATACACATGTGACTCACTTTTAGTTGTTACTTTGTTATGACCAAGAGCCTTTTAACTGTCCCGTATTTATTATGGATATCGTGTTCATTGATAACTGTCTCGTATCCATTAGGGATACCGAGCTTATTATACATAGTAAGCTTGTGGCTCTTTACACTTTCAGAGCTTTAAGCTCTTTTTTAGTGGCTACTCCGGTCTGTTTTTATCTAGTCATGTATATCACATAATGAAATGCATCAATTATCACGTCATAAACAATCATTCACTTTCATTTATCATCTACAATCGCTTTCACATTTCAATTTCATCAGACCTAAGTCTAGCACCCTACAATCTATTGAGTACATGTATTTCTTCCTTATTCACATTAAATGAAACACTTCCTATACATTCACATTTATCAAACTCCTCAGACTATTTATGTCTGGAATTGTCTCAATCATATTATTAACAGTTCAATACAAAAATTTAAATAGAAACAATCAATCAATGTGAGACCATCTAGGTTGACTCACAGTATGCTCCAGATTAGCATTTACCATTATGATCCGAAGCATGTGGACGATGAAGTTCAATCTTGTGTATCTATGTTCAAGCAATACACACGTATTTCACACATTACTAATTTTAATCAGTCACATTAGTATTTAATCACACACACACACACACACACACACACACACACACACACATATATATATATATATGTTATGTACAATATATGCTCAATTTGATTATTTCGGGTATTTATCCTTAATCACATCTTTTAATCATTTAAACATCATTATTTATGTATGTCTAGCTTACATTTAGGTTCATAGCTCAATTATACTTCATTATTTTAAACTGATCAATCTGTCATTCACCAATATTATTCTAGCATTATAAGATCACATAATAACCAAGTTCTCATTCATTCTTAGTTAATATACATTACTCATCTCCTTGAAACACATTAACATTCATAATATCACTTTCTTTTCTATAAAATCTCCAATTTTCTAAATTCTTGATATATTTATATCATCAATCTATTTTTTAGTTTTAACTTCAATTATCACCCTAAACATATCACACATTTAATCACTTAATCCATCAATAACTAAGTTCATTATAGGCCTCATTCAAGTCTAAATACATCATAAGGAAAGTATCTTATCATTTATTGATTAAAACATCACTTAAAGAAAAGAACTCATATCTATAGCCATTCCCAAACCTTGTCCATAGTCGTGGGACTCCTCCCTATGATCATGATAAAAGCTAATACATCTGTCCATGATCGTGGGATAGGTGTCATGATCGTGGCCTACCCCTTTTTCCCACACTTTTCCAAATTTCTCACTCTTTACTAATTACATTCAACACCTTATGCATAGTTCATCATTCCTAGCTTAATCCCTCATCATTCTCACCTACATTTTAACTCAAAGACATCCATCAAACAGTTCATACATCATTGTTTACCAATCACACAAAAACATAACATGATCTTTATTATTTACTATCATTTTAGTTCTTCTTATTTCAAGAACTCTATACTAGTCTTATCTTTAACTTCAAACTCACTCTAATTCATCGCTATATAACAACTTGTAACTCACATTTCTCATATACACAAAACAGAACATATTTAAATCATTCCTTCATTCACAATTCTGCACTCATCCTTTTCAAAAAATTAGGTCATATACACATCTCTTTATTCATCAATTATCAACTCTAATTCCAACACCATTTTCATCATCACATTATCTTTAAACTATCATCCTAGTTCATCTTTAAACTATCATCCTAGTTCATCTCTTTTCAAGAAAATCATATAAACATCCTTATTAAGTAAAATTTTAACCTTGATTATACTCTTCATTCACAACCTATTTCATCTACATAATAGCTTATAACTCATGATTTTCATACTCTTAAAAACAGAACATATACATATATATTTATTCTGCAATGATCATCACTCATTCATCAACATTCAAGCACTCTTTCTACTCCCTTATCACCATTAATATATCTCTAAAACATCCAATAAAACCCACATTTTTATTAGTTGTACAGAACATGTTTATCCTTTCATTCCTCAATTCATCATCATATATGTCTCGTCTAACAAATAAAGAAGAACAATATACTACTTAGCTTAACTCTTCTTCAAAAATCAATATGAACCCTAGTCCTCAAGCTTTACACTATCATCAATATTCCAAAGGAGAATAGGCTAGGTTTTTAGTAATAAGGTGAAGAAGCAAGAATCTTAAAGGAGTAAAGTAAAGATGATGGCAACTCAATGTTGAGAGTAGGGTTGGTAAGAAAATGTCATGAATGGAGAAGGAGAAGTGAAGAATGAAATGAAGGAAAGCATTTAAACAAATAAGTAAAAATGAAAGACAAAGTGGTTGTCTTTCAATTGAACATAATGAAGAGAGGTGTGTGGCAAGGCAAGTGACACAGGACACTTGCCACATGTCACCTCATTGTGGTCTCCACTTGGCTCATTTAACTATTAGTCCATTTGTTTTCCAATTTCTAATCAAAGGATTGCCCAATTTTCAATGTCACATATCACTAAATCCTAAAGTTGTTTATCAATAATTTCTACTACCATTTAACACTTATTTCTACTACCATTTATCAATTTTCCATGCCATTCGACATTTTTCCTAGTATAAAAATACTTATAATTTCAAATTTTCCCTAAATTTCCACTAAAAATTCTAAATGAAATGTATTTCCTATTTTCTTAATAATATTCCCTTGTATAGTTATCTAGGGTTCTAACCCTTAGTATGGGAAAATGGAATATTAGAATTCTCTCCCCCTTAAGAAATTTCGTCCTCAAAATTCTTATCTGATTGATCAAGCTGATGGGGGTATTATTTTCTCATATTCTCCTCTGTTTTTCCCACGTAACTTCTCCACTCGAATGATTCTTCCATAGGACTATAACTGATGGAATCACTCGTTTTTTTTAGTTGTTCATTTAGATACCCCACTATTTTAACTAGTTCCTTAATATATCTCAGATTACTCACAATTTCAGTTCCTGTGTCGAGAACACATATATTGGATTATGCCGGTATCTCCTAAGCATACTCACATGTAACATATTATGAATATGAGACATCGTTATTGGTAATACTAACTCATACATCAATGGTCCTATTCTCTCAATAATTTCATATAGACTAATGTAATTCAGGTTTAGTTTACCCTTTTAACGAACCTCATCACACCTTCCAAAGGTGATACGTTAAGAAACATTTTATCTACCACCTGATATTCCATTTCTCTTCTGTGTTAATCCACCTAACTCTTTTGTCCTTCTTGAGTCACTTGAATTCTACTACAGAGGCCCTCTTCATCCTAATATGAAGGCGAGCGACACTTTCTGCCATAGCACACCTCATACAATGTCATACTAATACTACTGTAATAATGATTGTTATAAACAAATTCAATCAGGGCTATATATTGATCCCATGCTCCTAGGTACTCCAAAACACAAGTTCCGAGCATATCCTCAATAGTCTTAATCTGTTGGCAGGTCAACATTTAGCCATATATTCAGCCATTTGCTTCTTCATCCTTGCTCACCCAAAATGTTGTTTCAGCGTATTACTACTAGGATGTATAACAAAGGCTGCTATGTGTGCTTCCTACAAAATCTCTTTTCTCAATCATCCATATTGAATATACACACTCCTTACTTCAACCATAATGTATCATTTTCCAATTCAATCTCAGGATTTGGATTCACTTTCAATTTCTCAATAAGACTCACAAATTTTGAATCCTCACTTTGGGCTTTCCTAGTCCTTTCATGTAAAACTGATCTTAATTTCTATATAGCTAATAATACTTCATTTTGCCCCAATTTTAACTCAACATTTAATGCTCTTAATTTAACTAAGTTTGGTAACCTCAATATCTGAATTTATACTACACTGCTATTGGAATTTCTATTTAATGCATTAGCTACAACACTAACTATACCAATTAAACAATCATAATCTTTGTGTAACTCTATCCATTGTATCTATCTCATATTTAAATTTTTTTGACTTAATAATTACCTTAAACTTTTATGATCTGTATATATATATATATATATATATATTATATGTATATATACATATATATCTTAATTGTTTCACTATACAGATAGTGTCCCTAGATTTTCAAAGCAATCACTACTGTAGCAAGTTCTAAATCATGTACCGAATAATTCAACTTGTGAGAGCTTAATTGTCTCGATGCATATGGCATCACTTTACTATGCTGCATCAGAATACATCTTAATTCTTTGTGTGAAACATAACTATATACTATATATCCTCCAGGTCCAAACGGAATAGCTAACACCAGTGCTATAGTTAATCAGTGTTTTAATTCTTCAAAACTCTTTTTACATTCATCAATCCATCTAAATGGCATATTCTTCCTCAAAATTTTTGTCAAAGGGTAGAGATCAGTAAACATCCTCGACAAACCTCCGGTAATATCCAGCTAATGCAAGAAAACTCCAAATCTTAGACACATTTTGTGGAGTTTCCCTCTTCATTATTACCTTTACTTTTTTTGGGTCTACTTATGTGCCGTATCCAGATATTATATGACCCAAAATAATACTTGATCAAACCAAAATTCACACTTACTGAAATTGGCATATAATTGTTTCTCCCTCATGATATGTAAGACTAGCTTTAAGTGTTCAAATTGTTTCTATCTACTTTTCGAATACACTCAGAATATCATCTATAAACATAGTCACTAAGTGATCTAACTAAGGTTGGAACACTTTATTAATTAATTTCATGAATGCTATTAAGGGAATTTGTCAACCTAAAAAGGTATCCCAAATAACTTAAAGTGCCCATAACTAGTTCTCAAAATTCTTAAGTAACTAATTCCTCAAATGAGGTAATATTATCTTATGGTTTTCTCAATCTCTCTATCGAATTCTTTTCTCGAATGATTTTCTTCATTCATTCTATTTCCTCTGATTTCTTATCAACTTATTCTTATGTCTGACCATTCATACTAGTTTCTCCACACATTTCAATTTATTTACAAGTCTTTTTTTTCTTAACACAAACATCAAAACTAACTTGTACCTTATGAATATACGAATACAGAATACATTGTGGACCTAAGTTCCTTTAGTAATAGCAATAGTACACCTCAAATTCATGAACCTAATAATGTAATTAGGCTACCTTTCATTAAACAAAATACGTGTACTCTCTATAACATATTCAACTTTTTACGCTTGAGTCCCATTTCTAACTAATTCTAATATTCACTTCTATTTTGTTTAATAGTCATTCATTTCCAGAAATGGAACATTTGATGTATATGATATAATTCGATGAAAGTTTCCATCAAAAGAAGATTTTTGTCCTCAATCATCTATACTCTTTACATACTCTTTATCAGTCAACTATATTCATCATCACTTTTAGCCATTCTTAATACCTCAATAAGATCAATTTCAACTATTTATGATATCTCAATAAGATCAATTTCTATCATACCTTACATGATCAGAATATTCTTAATAATAAAGCTCAGTGAAGCAGTAGACAGATTCATTTACTCTTATACTTTGGTATGTACCATTAAGATCATTACATCTTATCTAAAGATGTATTTTTCAAAAGTCATCAATTAATATCTTACCCCAATGATATCTTAATCTCAATTGATTCTAGACAACATTTCTCTTTTTATGCCTGCCTATGATCATGGTGTACCTTCCCACGATTGTGACAGAAGCTTATAGAATTGACCACAATCGTGACAAAAGCTTATAGAACTGGCCACGATCGTGGGGACTCTACGACAATCGTGATAGAACCAAATAATCTTCGCCACGATCGTAAGGACTATACCACGATTTTGCCTTACTTCTTTTTTCTTCCTTTTTCCTCGAATTCATCACACATAGTAACATCATTTAAACTTTCAATCTATCCCTAAATGATCACTATAAATGCTTTCATGCGCTACTCTGAGTTATCTCAAAATTTTAACTATGGAAATTATGACTAAAAAGTATTCAATATGTCATAGATCACTTCCTATACCATCTCCAAACATATAATAAATAGGTGCTTAATAATATCACTTGTCAAGGTAATCACATTATCAGATATGCACTCACAATAACAATTCAACTTAACCTTGAGAACTTCTACTTTTCTCGTTATTATTTATTTTTTCTCTTAGTTATCATTTATTTCATCTTACATATGTACGTTCTCGTTCAAAATTATAGATGCATAACCTCCATAAAGTTTTGATCTCAAATCCACTAACATATTCTTATGTTAAATTATAAATTTTATCACATTAATCAAACAACCATTTCAATTCCAAGTTCAACCTCCCAATGTCATAGTTAATTTTGTTTTCTTTCAACTTGACTTGTACACTTTAAATCTTATGATTTCTATCTACATCTTTGCTTTTCTTAGTCAATCCAAGAAAATATTTCCATATCCATATCAATTTTAAGATATATAACCACATTACAATATTGATATCATATTTGATAATACATCCACAAATACAAATGTACTGAATCTATGTCCAACATATCGAATCATATAGCATCTCTTATTTCTAAATATCCATAACTTTCATTTTCTTACACTCTGATAGACCATCATTCTCCTCATTGTTTCTAACAGCTCAAATTTTTTAACAAATGTTCATACGTGTGACATATGTAAATACAACTCAGACTGTGGATCAGTTGCCACTGCATGCCATGACATGTTATGATACATGTAAATTGACATATACTTTGAAAAATGACCATGTAAGATGCTAAGCATGGGCTCTTATACCGACTGTGTAACGCCCCACTCTCACAGAGCATATTCCTGAACGTACCGATGGTATTCGAGAACAAACTCTACGAGAGTGGCACGTTAAGCCAGACAATCAAACTCATTACAAATTTTTTCATATATCACATGCATTTTTAGAAAGCAATAATTATTTTCGGCCCACTTTATTCATAAACATTATCTATCATAATTGTTATTATAACTACTGATCCATTTTATTTATAAACATATCCAGTCATAAATGTCATTACATTTCAGAATTCACCAATTCATTGTACAATATTTATATAATACAATTCAAATATAAAAATCACTAAAGATATATATAGATGCAAACTGATCCATACCTCTAACTTTTATTCAATTGCAGTGGCTATACTCCAATTTTATTTAACTGGACATCCCCTAAACTTGAAAGACAACATTGCAATTTTAGTTAGTTTTATCAATTCAGTGAGCGGACCATCCTCAATGGGCTCATTCATATCAATTACAATGGCAGTTCACATATTCAGATTCACAAACAATTCACATATTCATATTTTGCACATCATTTCACATTTCAGTTTCCAAATAGTACATATAACTCCTTTCAATCATTCATTTAACACAAACCAATATATATATATATATATGTAATGCACATGTGACTCACTTTCAGTTGTTATTTTGTTGTGACCGAGTGCTTTTTAACTATCCCATATCTATTATGGATACCAGGCTCATTGATAACTGTTTTGTATCTGTTAGGATACCGAGCTTATTATTCATAGTGAGCCTATGACACTTTACATATTTTGAGCTTTAAGCTCTTTTTAGGTGACTACTCTGGTCACAACTATCTTCATCTGGTCATGCATATCATATAACAAAATGTATCAATTATCACGTCATATGCAATCATTCACTTTCCTTTATCATGTACAATTGCTTTCACATTTTAATTTCATCGGACCTAAGTCCAGAATTCAACAATCATGTTGAGTACACGTATTTCTTTCTCATTCACATTCATTGAAACACTTCCAATACATTCATATTTATCAAACTCCTTAGAATATTTATGTCCGGAATTGTCTTAATCACATTATTAATAGTTCAATACAAAAATTTAAACAAAAGTAATAAGTTAATGTGAGACCATCTAAGTTGACTCATAGTACGCTCTAGATTAGCATTTGCCTTCATGATCCGAAATGTCTGGATAGTGAAGTTCAATCTTGTGTATCTATGTTCAAGCAATATACACGCATTTCACACATTACTAATTTTAATCAGTCACATTAGTATTTAATCACACACACATACATATATATGTTAAGTACAATGTATGCTCATTTGACTATTCTGGGTATTTATCCTTAATCACATCTCTTGATCATTTAAACACCATCATTTATGTATGTCTAGCTTGCACTTAGGTTCACAACTCAATTATACTTGATTATTTTAAACTCATCAATCCATCATTCACCAATATTATTCTAGCATTATTAGATCACATAATTACCAAGTTCTTATTCATTCTTACTTAATATACATTACTCATCTCCTTGAATCACATTAATATTCATAAGATCACTTTTTTCTATAACATCTCTAATTTTTCAGGCTCTTGATATATTTATATCTTCAATCTATTCTTTTGTCTTAACCTCAAGTATCTTATCCTTTGTTAATTCAAACATCACTTAAAGAAGAGAACTCACATTTATGACCTTTCTCAGACCTTGCCTATGATCGTGGGATTTAGTTGCAAGGTTACAAGTGCTAAATTTTACTATTTATATCCCTGGTAAATTTCGCAAGTACGCAGGTCATTTACGTAATGCCTAAGGTGTCGAGTGCACGAGGAAGTCTAATCTAGTCCTAAAATCTAAGGTCATCCTAAACTACAATAATTCTAAACTAATAACCAATGCAGAAATTAAATCAATCAACATTCAATTATAAGAATTTAAAGTGCCGAAATGTAAACAAAATAGCAATCACACAACCTAATCTAAAATTAACCTAGAAATCACCAAGTGAGAGAAAGGAAATTTTGATTCGAAATTAATGGAAACCTAAACAATTATACAATCACTGACTTAACAGGTCTAGACGATCCTAGGGTGAATTACTCTCTCTTGAGTTATAATTCTTAACCCTAATTGATGATCCCTAATTTAAATTATGGAATTGCGATCTCTTGATTTGTAATTAGCCCAAAACCTAAATTAGTTCTAAGTTATCTATTACCTACTAGCAACCTATGTTCGATCTCTCGTTACACAATTCTATTGGTTTATTCTTAACCTATCAATTCACCAAATTCTTGTTAGCCCAAATTGATTATTTTTACCTGGCTCACCCTCTCAGTTTATTGCCAAGTTATTAAGAGCATAATTGAAATCACATTTAAATCAATAAAACACAATCAATTAATTTTTATTAATCTCAAAAATTACGATCCAAAGGTGAGTATAAACACAAACTCAACATTCAACACAAGTGATTCTCAACACCTATTTCAATCCTATACATGAATAAAACTGAAATAAATGGAAAATACATTGGGATCGGAGTCTGGGAGATGGTGAAAGTGGGAAACCACCTGTTTTGGGAAGTACGTCGCGTTAAGCTCTTCTCCATGTTTCTCTTCCTTTGTCTCCTTCCTCAATATCTTGATTTCTCTCTAGGTTTTCTCTCAGAATTGGCTGAATCAAACTCTCTTGCACGACTCTCTAAGCTCTCCAAAGAATGTCGTCTCTGACTTGTAATGTTCTATTTATACTTCTGAGGCTCTAGGTCAAAGTTAGGGTTGAAACGGTCCAGAAAATCTTACGAAACTTAAGTTTTCCTTTCAGCCCGATGCATGCCATGATCGTGGCCTTGCTTGCCACGTTCGTGATGAACGCCTTAACCTTTCTGTCACGATCGTGGCCTAACTTGGAGACTTTTATCACGATCATACCCCATATGCACGATCGTGGCTTGGCTACTGTTGGCTCGTCCTTCTCTATCACGATGATGGCCTACTGTGCCACGATCGTGGGCTAGGTCTTTGGCCCAAAACTCTTCGAGTATTCTCTGTTCTTCCCCGTTTACCCTAGAATACTAAAAAATACATCATGGTTCCTTAAAAATATAAAATTTATGCTCAAAGACTTAATCTAACCCATAAAAACACTTAAACATATAAACTAACACAATTAACACACTAAACACACACTCAACACTCAATTTTACACTAAATACATAACAAATTAAACCCTAAAACATCATGCAATTTACAACTATCAACATCCCCACACTTAATCGTTTGCTTGTCCTCAAGCAAACAAAACAACAACACACACTATAAGACTTAAGACATTTAGTGACAATTTTTTTTAGACTAACTATTGTTTCGTCATAAATACAAGTTTTTTTGTGACAAGACTATTGATTGACAATATTGTTTGGAATATCTGTGGTGATTTATGTTTTTTTCACTAATACAATGGTAATTGCGGTAATTTAGTTTCTTTCGCAATTAAATTGTCACTATTAATATATTAATAATGTTAAATCTTATTTTATCACTTAGTTTTGTCACTAAAAGCCTATGAATTTGACGCAAAATAATTTTGGCGAGAATTAATGGTAATTGAGACAAAACATATATTGGTAACTACTATTTTTTATTTGTTATGACAAAAACATTGTTTGGTCACTAATATTGTTTTCTTCTTGTGACGAAATGGTTTATCGTCACACAATATTTTACTCATTGTGAATAAAAATTTTGTCAATAAATATGCATTTAATTAGTGTTTACTTAATATTGTCACAATAACCGAACTATAATTATGGTCACTACTATTTGTAATTTTGTGATAATTTTTTTTGTGACAAACTATTTTTGTCATCACAAATACAATTTTTTTAGTGACAAGACAATTGGTTGACACGATTGTCTAGATTATCTGTGATGATTTATATTTTTGCCACTAATACAATGGTAATTGTGACAATTTAGTTGCTTTCACAATTAAATTGTCACTATTAATATATTAATAGTGTTAAATTTTATTTTATCACTAAAACCCTATGAAATTTGGTGCCAAAATAATTTTAGCAGGAATTAATTGTAATTGTGACAAAACATATGTTGGTAACTAATATTTTCTATTTGTTGTGACAAAACATAGTGTAGTCACTAATATTGTTTTCTTGTTGTGACGAAACATTTTATTATCAAATAGTATTTAATTTGTTGTCACTAAAAATTTTGTCAATAAATATGCAATTAATTAGTTTCTGCTTCATATTATCACAATAACCGAACTATAACTATAGTCACTACTATTCGTAATTTAGTGATAATTTTGTTGTGACTAACTATTTTTCATCACAAATTCGAGTTTTTCAATGACAAGACAGTTGATTGACACTATTATTTGAATTATCAGTGATGATTTATATTTTTGCCACTAATACAATGGTAATTGTGGCAATTTAGTTCTTTCACAATTAAATTCTTACTGTTAGATTTTATTTTATCACTAAGTTTTGTAACTAAAAGCCTTTGAAATTTGGCAACAAAATAGTTTTAGCAAGAATTAATTGTAATTGTGACAAAACATATATTGGTAACTAATATTTTCTATTTGTTATGACAAAACATAGTGTAGTCACTAATATTGTTTTCTTGTTATGACGAAACGTTTTATTATCACACAATATTTTATTTGTTGTGACTTAAAATTTTGTCAATAAATATGCAATTAATTAGTGTCTACTTCATATTGTCACAATAACCGAACTATAACTATAGTCCCTACTATTCATAATTTAGTGATAATTTTGTTGTGACTAACTATTTTTTCATCACAAATACGAGTTTTTCAGTGACAAGACAATTGATTGACACTATTATTTGGATTATCTGTGATAATTTATATTTTTGTCACTAATACAATGGTAATTGTGGCAATTTAGTTTCTTTCACAATTTAATTGTCACTGTTAAATTTTATTTTATCACTAAGTTTTGTAACTAAAAGCCTATGAAATTTGGTGCCAAAATAGTTTTAACAGGAATTAATTGTAATTGTGACAAAACATATATTAGTAACTAATATTTTCTATTTGTTATGACAAAACATAGTGTAGTCACTAATATTGTTTTCTTGTTGTGACGAAACATTTTATTGTCACACAATATTTTACTTGTTGTGACTAAAAATTTTGTCAATAATTATGTAATTAATTAATGTCTACTTAATATTGTCACAATAACCGAACTATAATTATGGTCACTACTATTTGTAATTTAGTGACAATTGTTTTGTGACAAACTATTTTTTTCATCACAAATACAAATTTTTTATTGACAAGACAATTGATTGACACTATTATTTAGATTATCTGTGATGATTTATATTTTTGTCACTAATACAATGGTAATTGTGGCATTTTAGTTTCTTCCACAATTAAATTGTCGCTATTAAAATATTAATAGTGTTAAATTTTATTTTATCACTAAGTTATGTCATTAAAAGACTATGAAATTTGGCACCAAAATAAATTTGGCAGAAATTAATTGTAATTGTTACAAAACATATGTTGGTAACTTGATCAACTTTTCGGTACAAAAGTTATTGTAATTATAAATGTAACAAATTAATGATAAATATTTGTTGTTGTAATAACATATTAAAATTGGCCACTCTAAAGATAAATTTTGTCATTATTGTAAAAATATTAGAGACCATAAACTACTTGTGATGATTTTTCTTTAATATGATTATTTACAAACAAATTTGAATATTTTCAAATAAAATATTCAAACTATATATATTGATAATCCAAAAAGTAATATTTTACATATCAATAGGTATTTGATATACATCACTTTGAAATTTCATTAAAAAAATCAAATTTATTAAATATTTAAATATGATAAAAATCTTGCTCCAAAATATTAATCAAAACTCTTAACCTATTGAAAAGTAAAAACAAAGTTCTTGTCAATGCTCAATCGTTGTCATCGTCGCCTTTGTCATCTTCACTTACTGAATTTGTTTCATCATCATCCATAAAAGTATCTTCATCACAATCAGTTTTGTCATCTTCTCTAGCACTCATAGTATTAATATTTAACGAATTCCTTCAATAGTTGCAACATCTAGATTAGATCTATCCAAAGATATTGTATCACTATCATTTTCTAAAGTAGATTTGTGAAGTGTAAAACCAAAATTTTCATTTTCTTGGTATGGTTCATCTCCTATATCATCATCAGGAAGATCATACAAATCTCAAGACTTTGTCTTAACAACCACCTACTAATTGAGAACCACCTGCTAATTGAGCTCCTTAATACCTCTTATATAGTAAACTTGTTCAGCTTGAGAATCTAAAACATATGGTTCATTAGTTTTCAACTTACGAGTGACATTTACCATAGGAAACCTAAACTTTTCAACCTTATATCCACCTTTATGATACATATCCCACCAGTCAGCCTTAAATAAAATGATTCTATTTCCCCCGTGATAATTTAATTGTATGATATCTATCAAAACACCAAAATAATCCAAATTGCCTGTATTCACATCACCTTTTGCAAAAATTCCACTGTTTTGTGATTTCAATTGCAAATCTCTGTCCCTTGTGTTAAACCTCCAACCATTCATGACTTAAACCTCCAATCATTCATGACGAAGCTTTTATACCGATAAGCTCGCTTATCTGGCCCATAAGCTAAATACAATAATTGATCATTAACCGTTTGACTTCCTTTATTATGTAATTCAATGACCTATCATGAGTAATGAGCATAAAATATTTATATTATATAAATTATAATTTATAAAAAGTTATAGGTGAAAATA
>JAOTAY010042550.1:0-21665 GCA_025629805.1 Erythroxylum baracoense
TAAATCACATTACATAAATAATATACATGCATATTTAAAAGAATACCTCATAATATATTATTAATAAGTCAGAATGTTAGTACAAAAGTCACATATGACTATTGGCCTAGGGCACACTACTAACAGAAAAATAACACATTGGTATGTTTGCATCATTTCTGGGCACCTTCAGTGAGAAAAACAGACCATTGGCATACCTTCGGCAGGAAAAATAGCACGTTGGCACGGTCAATAGGAACCTTTGGAGTGAAAAATAGCCTATTGGGCACCCTCGGTTGCAAACATAGCTGATTGGCGCACCTTTGGTAGGCAAAATAGCCCATTGGCACACCTCTGATGGGCAATATAGCCCATTGGCTCGGTAGCTAGGCACCTTCGGCTGGAAAAACAGCTCGTTGCCACATCCTTTGCAGGAAAAAGAGCCCGTTGGCACAGCTTTGCAGCACAAAACAACCAATTAGCCACCTTCAGTGGGAACACAGCTCTTTGGGCACTTTCGGAAGGCAAAACAGCCGACTAACTCACCTTCAGTTAGAAACATAGCCCGTTGGCACAACTTTGATGGGAAAAATAGCCCTTTAGGAAAGTTGCTAGCTGCCTTTGATGGAAAAAACAATTCGTGGAGCATCTTCGATGGGAAAACAGTCAATTGGTACACATTAGGTGGCTAAAATAGCCCGTTGGCATTGTCTCTAAGCAACTTAGGTGGGAAAAATAGCTCATTGGTACACCTTCGGTTGGCAAAACAACCTATTAGCACACTTTCAGTAGGTAAAACAACCTATTGGCACACCTTTGGTGCGCAAAACAGCATGTTGGCATGGTTTTTAGGCACCTTCTGTGGGAAAAACAGTCGGTGGCAGACATTCAGTGGCAAAACAGTCTGTGGGCACACCTTTGGGAGGTAAAACAAACTGTAGGCACACCTTTGGGGGCAAAACAACCTGTTGGTATAGTCACTGTTGGCACACCCTCAATGGGAAACACAGCCCATTGGCGCACCTTTGGTGGAAAAACAACCTACTGGCACATCTTCGGTAGGCAAAACAACTCGCTGGCAAAGATGCGAGGTCCCTCCGATCAGAAAAACTATCTGTGGGGCATTTTTGGTAGGAAAATCAACCAGTTGGTGCACGTCCGCCAGCCAAAGCAACCAGTTAGTACAGTCGCTAGGCACTTATGGTGGGAAAAACTATCCGTTGGGAATCTTCGGTGGAAAAACAGCCCGTTGGCACACCTTTGGTAGGCAAAACAACCCATTGGCACACCTTTTGTGGGTAATATAACCCGTTGGCATTGTCACTAGGCACCTTCGATGGGAAAAACAGCTCGATGTCACATCTTTAGTAGGCAAAAGAGCCCGTTGGCACACCTTTGGTGCGTAAAACAGCCCGTTGGCATACCTTCGGTGCACAAAACAACTCCTTGGGCACCTTTGATCCACAAAATAGCCTGTTGGCACGGTCACTAGGTACCTTCGGTGTAAAAAATAGCCCGTTGGACATGTTTGGTGGGAAACATAGCCCATTGGCACGACTTCGGTGGGCAAAATAGCTTATTGACACAGTTGCTAGGCTCTTTCGGTGGGAAAAACAGCTGATTGTCACACCTTCAATGAAAAAAATAGCACGTTAGCAATCCTTCGATTGGAAAAACTACACTTTGCACACCTTCGATAGGAAAAGTAGCATGTTGGTGCAATTGTTAGGCACCTTTGGTGCGAAAACCAACCCATTGGCATACCTTTCGTAGGAAAAATAGCACGTTGGCATGGTCGATAGGCACCATCGATGCGCAAAATAGCCTGTTGACATGGTCGCTAGGTACTTTAGTAGGAAAAATAGTCCGTTAGGAACCTTCAATGGGAAAAAGACAACACTGGCACAAGCTCAGTGGGAAAAACAACCTATTGGTACACCTCTGGTGGGAAACATAGCTCGTTGGCACACCTTTGGTGGGCAAAACAGCCTTTTGGCAAGGTCGCTAGCTGTCTTCGGTGGGAAAAACAGCCCTTTGGCACACATTTGGTGGCCAAAATAGTCAGTTTACATGAACGCTAGGCACCTTAGGTGGGAACAACAGCCCGTTGGCACAACTTTGGTATATGAAATAGCTAGTTGGCATATATTTGGTAAGAAAAATAGCCAATTAGCGCACCTTCTGTGGGCAAAATAGCCCGTTGGCATGGTTACTAGGCACGTTTGGCGGGAGAAAAAGGATGTGGTGGACATTTTGTAGGAAAAATAGCCCATTGGCGCAGTCACTAGGCACCTTAGGTTGCAAAATTAGTCAATTGGGCACCTTTGGTAGAAAAACAACCCGTTGGCACACCTTCGGCAGGCAAAATTGCCTGTTGGCATATCTTTAATAGGTAAAAGAATCTGTTAAAACAGTTGTTAGGCACCTTCGGTAGGCAAAATAGCCCGTTGGGCAACTTCAGTAGGAAACACAACCTGTTGGTACCCCTTCTAAATGTAAATCAGATCAGTGCCAAAGTCGCTAGGTGCCTTCGATGGGAAAATAGTCCGCGGGGCATCTTTGGTGAGAAAAATAGCTCGTTGGTCCACATTCAATGGCTAAAACAGGTTGATGACACAGTCCCTAGGCATATTAGGTAGCAAAAATAGTCCATTGGGCACCTTCGATGGAAAAACAAGCCATTGGAACACTTTCGATAGGCAAAACAACCAGTTGCCACACCTTCGGTGGGAAACACGGCTCATTGGCACAATCGCTAGGCACCTTCGATGGGAAAAACAGCTTATTGGCACACCTTATGTGGGAAAAACGGCCCGTTGGCACACCTTGTGTGGGAAAAACAGCACATTGGCACGTTGGCATCATTTCTGAGCACCTTTAGTGGGAAAAACAGCCCATTGGCACACTTTTGGCGAGAAAAATAACACATTGGCATGGTCAGTAGGCACCTTTGGTGTGAAAAACAACCCGTTAGGCTCCCTCGGTGGCAAGCATAACTTGTTAGCGCACCTTTAGTTGGCTAAAAAGCCTGTTGGCATGGTCACTAGGCACCTTCCGTGGGAAAACAGTTTGTTGGCACACCTTTGGTGGGAAAAATAGCACGTTGGTATAACTTCAGTGGGAAAAACAGCTCATTGGCACACCTTCAATGAGAAAAATAACACGTTGGCACAGTCGCTATGCACCTACGGTGGGAAAAACAGTTCATTAGAACAACTTCGATGGGAAAAGCAGCACGTTGGCACAAATGTTAGGCACCTTCGATGGGAAAACCAGCCTATTGGCACACCTTCGGCGGGAAAAACAGTAACTTAACACAGTCAATAGGCACCATCAGTGGGAAAAATAATCCATTTGGCCCCTTTAGACGGGAAAATAGCATGTTGACACACCATTGGTGGAAAAAAAAAGCCTGTTGGCACACCTTCGATGGGTAACACAACTCGTTGGCACACCTTTGGTAGGCAAAACAGCCCATTGGCAAATTCGCTAGTTGTCTTCGATGGGAAAAACAGTCCATAGGGCACCTTTAGTGGGAAAAATAGCCTGTTGGCAGACATTCGGTGGCTAAAATAGCTTGTTAGCCTAGTCACTAGGTGCCTCATGTGGAAAAACATCCTTTTGGCAAACCTTCGGTAGGCAAAATAGCCTGTTGGCACACTTACTGTCGTAAAACGGCCTATTGGCACACCTTCGTTGGGTAAAAATTGGCAAGACCACTAAGCACCCTTGGTGGGAAAAATAACCCATTGATGCACCTTCAGTAGGAAAAATAACATGTTGCCACGGTCGATAGGCACCTTGAGTGGGCAAAATAACCCACTAACAGAGTATCCAAGCACCTTAGCTTGGAAAAATAGTCCGTTGGCAACTTTGGTGGAAAAAATAGCACGTTGGCACAACTTCGCTTGGAAAAATAGCCCGTTGGCATACCTTTTGTGGGCAAAACAACATGTTTGCATGGTTGTTAGGCACGTTCGATAGGGAAAACAATTCGTGGTAGACATTCAGTGGGAAAACAGTCCGTTGGCATACCTTCAGGAGGCAAAACAACCCGTTGGCACACCTTCGATGAAAAAATAGCTCATTGACACACCTTTTGTAGACAAAATACCCCATTGGCATGCCTTTAGTGGGTAAAATAACCTGCTGGCAAACTTGCTTGGTGCCTTCGATGGGAAATACTATCTGCGGGGCATCTTCGGTGGAAAAAATAGCCTGTTGGTACACTTTTGGTGGCCAAAACAGCCAGTTGTTAAAATCATTAGGCACTTAAGGTGGGAAAACAGTCCATTAAGCACCTTTGGTGGGAAAAATGGCCCGTTGGCACATCTTTGGTTAGCAAAACAGCCCATTGGCACACCTCTAGTAGGCCATACAACCCATTGGCACGGTCACTAGGCTCCTTCAATGGGAAAAACAGCTCGTTGCCATATCTTTGGTAGGCAAAAAAGCATGTTAGCACACCTTCGATGCTCAAAATAGCCTGTTAGGCACCTTATGTTGGAAAAATAGCTCTTCGGGCACTTTGGTAGGCAAAACGGTCAGTTGGCACAGCTTCAGTTGGAAATACAACCCGTTGGGACACCTTCAATGGGCAAAATAGCCCTTTGGAAAAGTTGCTAGCTACGTTAGGTGGGAAAAAAGTTCATGGAGCACCTTCAATGGGAGAAACAGGTAATTGGTACACATTCGACGACCAAAGTAGCCTATTGGCATGGTCTCCAGGCACCTTAGGTAGGAAAAACATCTCGTTAGTAGACCTTCGATAGGAAAACAGCCTATTGGCACACTTTTGGTAGGCAAAACAACCTATTGGTACATCTTTGGTGGGTAAAACAGCCTGTTGGTACACCTTTAGAGGGCAAAACAGCATGTTGGCACGGTTGTTAGGCACCTTTTATGGGAAAAACAGTCCGTGGCTGACATTCAATGGCAAAACAGTCCATTAGTATACCGCTGGGAGACAAAATAGCCCATTGGCACACCTTCGGGGGCAAAATAGTTTGTTGGTACAGTCGCTAGGCACCTTCGGTGGGAAGAACAACCAATTGGCACACCTTAAGTGGGAAATACAACTCGTTGGCGTGGTCGCTAGGCACCTTAGGTGGCAAAATAGTCTGTTAGGCACCTTCAGTAGAAAAACAGCCTGTTGGCACACCTTCGGTAGGCAAAACGGCCCACTGGCAAAGTCGTTAGGTGCTTTCAATTTGAAACAATGTTAGTGGGGTACCTTTGGTGGGAAAAACTGCCCTCTCGAGCACGTTCGGTGGCCAAAATAGCCAGTTAGCACATTCTCTACGCACTTAAGGTTGGAAAAACTGTCTGTTGGGCAGTTTAGGTGGAAAAAAACAACCCGTTGGGCACCTTCAGTGGGTAAAGACCACATTGGCATAACTTCAGTGGGAAAAATAGCCTGTTGGCACACCTTCGGTGGGAAACACAGTTCGTTGGCACAGCTTTGGTGGGTAAATCAGCCCTTTGGCAAAGTTGCTAGCTGCCTTCGATCAAAAAACAGTCTATGGGGCATCTTTGATGGAAAAAATAGCCCATTGGCACACATTTGGTGCCAAAATAACTCGTTGGCATGGACACTAGGCACCTTAGGTGGGAACCATAGCCTATTGGCACACCTTTAGTAGGAAAACAGCCAGTTGGAATACGTTTAGTAGGAAAAACAGCCTATCGTCACATTGTCAGTGGGCAAAATAGCTCATTAGCATGGTTGCTAGGCATTTTCGATGGGAGAAAAAAGTCCATGGTGGACATTTTGTAGGGAAAATAGGTCGTTGGGACAGTCACTAGGCACCTTAGGTGGCAAAAACTATCAGTTGGGCACCTTTAGCTACAAAAATAGACCATTGACACACCTTCAGCAGGCAAAATAACCTGTTGGCACACCTTCGGTGGGTAAAATAGCCCGTTGGGCACCTTAGGTAGGAAACACAACCCGTTGGTACCTCATTGGTGGGTAAAACAGCTCATTGGCAAAGTCATTAGGTGCATTCGGTGGGAAAAGTAGTACATGGGGCATCCTCTATGAGGGAAACGGCCCGTCGATTCATATTCAGTGGCCAAAAGAGGCTGTTGGCACAGTCACTAGGCACCTTAGGTGGCAAAAACAGTCCATTGGGCACCTTCGATGGAAAAACAACCCATTAGAGCACCTTCGATGGGCAAAATAGCCCGTTAGAAAAGACGATAGGTTTATTTGATGGGAAAAGCCATCTGTGGGGTAACTTTGATGGGAAAAACAACCTATTGGTGCATATTCTATGGCCAAAATAGCCTGTTGGCACGATCGATAGGCACCTTAGGTGGTAAAAATAGTATGTTGGGCACCATCGATTCTTCCTGTTCGCACACCTCCGGTGGGCAATATCCCTATTAACACAGTCACTAGGCATCTTCGGTGGGAAAAACAACTCGTTGTCATATCTTTGGCAGGCAAAAGAGCCCGTTGGCACAACTCTAGTGGGCAAAAGAGCCCATTGGCACACCTTTGGTGGGCAAAACAGCATGTTGGCATAATTGTTAGGCACTTTAGGAAGGAAAATAACTCATTGGCACATCTTTGGTGGGAAAAATAACACGTTGGCAAGCTCGATAGGCCCTTCGGTGGACAAAACAGCTCGCTAGCACAGTAGCTAGGATCCTTAGTGGGGGAAAATAGTCTGTTGGGCACATTTAGTGCGAAAAATAGCACGTTGGCAAACCTTCGATTGGAAAACAATTCATTGGCACACCTTCAGTGGGAAAAAACACATTGGCACACCTTTGATGGGAAACACAGTTCATTGGCATGGTCACTAGGCAACTTCATGGGGAAAAACAACCTGTTGGCACACCTTCGGTGGGAAAAACAACACATTAGCACAACTTGTACGGAAAAATTGCCCGTTCCACAACTTGTGTGGGAAAAACAGCACATTGGCACATTGGCATCATTGTTGGGCATCTTCAGTGGGAAAAACAGCCCATTCGCACACCTTTAGTGGGAAAAGCAGCACGTTGGCATGATCGATAGGCACCTTTGGTGTGAAAAACAGCCCGTTGGGCACCCTCAGTCATTAGGCACCTTTGGTGGGAAAAATAGTCCATTGGCACACCTTTAGTGGGAAAAACAGCCCGTTGGCATAACTTTGGTGAGAAAAGTAGCCCATTGGCACATCTTCAATATGAAAAATAGCATGTTAGCATGTTGACACAATCGCTAGGCACCTTCGGTGGGAAAAAGCCTATTAGAACGCCTTCGATGGGAAAAGCAACATGTTGGCACGTTGGCACAACTGTTAGGCACCTCCGGTGGGAAAATTAACTTATTAGCATACCTTTGATGGGAAAAGCAGCAAGTTGGCAAGATCGATAGGTACCTTTGGTGGGAAAAACAATCTGTTTAGGCCCTTCGGTGGGGAAAACGACACTTTGGCACACCTTTGGTGGGAAAAATAGCCTATTGGCACACCTTCGATGGGAAACACAACCCATTGGCACACCTTTGGTGGGCAAAACAGCCCATTGGCATAGTCACTCGCTGCCTTCAGTGGGAAAAACAATCCGTAGGTCAGTGGCTAAAATTGTCAGTTTCCATTATCACTAGGCTCTTAAGGTAGAGAAAACTATCCGTTGGGCACCTTCAGTGAAAAAAATAGCCCGTTAGCACACCTTCAGTTGGCAAAATAGCCCGTTGGCACACCTCCGACCGTTGGCACAGTCACTAGGCACCTTCAATGGGAAAAATAGCTCGTTGCCACATCTTTGATAGGCAAAAGATCCCGTTGGCACACCTTTGGGAGGCAAAATAGCTCATTAGCACACTTTCAGTACGTAAATTAGCCCATTACACACATTAGGGGGGAAAACAACCCGTTAGGCACCTTTAGTGGGAAACACAACTAGTTGGCACACCTTTGATGGGCAAAATAGTCCATTGGTGTGGTCACGGGAAAAATAGTCTGTTGACACGATTGCTAGGCACCTTCGGTGGGAAAAATAGCCCGTTGTCACACCTTCAATGGGAAAAAGAGCACATTGGCAACCCTTCGGTTAGAAAAACTACCCTTTGGCGCACCTTCGATGGGAAAAACAGCACATTGGCATAATTGTTAGGAACCTTCGGTTGGATACCAGCCCATTGGCACATCTTTGATAGGAAAAACAGTATGTTGGCACAGTCGATAAGCACCATCGGTGGGTAAAATAGCTCATTGACACAGTCTCTAAACACCTTAAGTGGGAAAAACAATCCGTTGGGCAACTTTAGTGTGGAAAAGACCACGTTGGCGCAACATAAGTAGGAAAAACAGTCTATTGGCACACCTTCAGTGGGAAACACAGCCAGTTGGCACACCTTTGGTGAGTAAAACAGTCTGTTGGCAAATTTGCTAGCTGCCTTCAGTGGGGAAAACAGTTTATGGGGCACCTTTGGTGTGCAAAACAACCCGTTGGCTCACAATTGGTGGCCAAAATATCTCGTTAGCATGGACGCTAGGCATCTTAGGACGGAACAACAACCGGTTGGCATACCTTCGGTAGGTAAAACAGCCGGTTGGCATATGTTCGGTAGGAAAAATAGTCTATTGGCACACCTTCAGTGGGCAAAATAGCCCATTGGCATGCTCAATAGGCAACTTTGGTGGGAAAAAAAGTTAATGCTGGACATTTTATGGGAAAGATTGCCCGTTGGCCCAGTCCCTAAAAACCTTAGGTGGCAAAAACAGTCGGTTGGGCACGTTCGGTGGGAAAAACAACCCATTGGCACAACTTCTGCAGGCAAAGCAGCCCGTTGACACACCTTTGGTGGGTAAAATAACCCATTGACAAAGTCGCTAGGCACCTTCGGGGGGAAAATAGCCCTTTGGACACCTTCGGTGGGAAGCACGACCCGTTGGTACCCCTTTATGGGCAAAACAGTTCAGTGCCAAAGTCGCTAGGTGCCTTCAGTGGGAAAAGTAGTTCATGGGGCATCTTCGATGAGAAACACACCCCGTTGGCTCACATTCAGTGTCCAAAACAGGCTGTTGGCACAGTTGCTAGGCACCTTAGGTGGCAAAGGTAGTCCTTTGAGCATCTTTAATGGAAAAGTAACTCATTGGCACACTTTCGGTAGGTAAAACAACTCTTGGTATACCTTCGATGGGCAAAATAGCCCGTTGGCAAAGTCTCTAGGTGCCATCGATGGGAAAAATAGTCTTTGGGGCACCTTTGGTGGGAAAATAGCTCGTTCGTGCGTTTTCAGTGGCTAAAAAAGCTTGTTGGGATGGTTGCTAGGCACCTTAGGTGGGAAAAATTATCCATTGGGCACCTTTGGTGGGAAAAAAACACGTTGGCATACCTCCGATGGGCAATACAGCCCGTTGGCATGATCGCTAGGCATCTTTGGTGGGAAAAACAGCTCGTTGGCACATCTTTGGTGGGAAAAAGAGCCCGCTGGCACACCTTTGGTGGACAAAATAACTCATTGGCACATCTTCGATGCACAAAACAGCACGTTGACATAATCGCTAGGCACCTTAGGTGGGAAAAATAACCCATTGGCACAACTTTGGAGGGAAAAATAGCATGTTGGCATGGTCGATAGGCACCTTCGGTGGGCAAAATAGCTCACTAGCCCGATAGTTAGGATACTTTGCTGGCAAAAAAGCCTGTGGGGCACTTTTGGTGCAAAAAAACCACGTTGGCACACCTTTGGTGGGAAAAACAGCCCATTGGGGCGTCTTCAGTGGGAAAAAAGCATATTGGCACACTTTTGGTGGTAAACACGGCCTGTTAGCATAATCACTAGGCACCTTCGACAACTTGTGTGGGAAAAATGGCCCGTTGGCACACCTTGTGTGGGAAAAACATAACATTGGCATCATTGATGGGCACCTTTAATAGGAAAAACAACCCACTGGCACACCTTCGGTGGGAAAAACAGCATGTTCGTACGGTTGATAGGCACCTTTGATGTGAAAAACATCCCGTTAGGCACCCTCGGCGGGAAACATAGCCTATTGGCATACCTTCGACACGCAAAAGTTCCTGTTGACACAGCCCCTAAGCACCTTTGGTGGGAACAACAGTTCATTGGCACACCTTTGGTGGGAAAAACAATATGTTGGTATAACTTCGGTGCGAAAAACAGCACTTTAGAACACCTTCAATGGGAAAAATAGCACGTTGTCAAGTTGACACAGTTGCTAGGTACCTTTGATAGGAAAAACAGCTCATTAGAACACCTTCGATAGGAAAAGTAGCACGTTGTCATGTTGGCACAACTGTTAGGCATCTTCAGTTAGGCACCTTCGGTGGGAGAAATAGCAAGTTGGCACGGTCAATAGGCACCTTTGGTGGGAAAAAAATCTGTTTGGCCCCTTCGGTGGGGAAAACAACATGTTGGCATATGTTTGGTTGGAAAAACAAGTCGTTGGCAAAGTCGCTAGCTGCTTTCGTGGGAAAAACAGTCCGTGGGCACCTTTGGTGGGAAAATATCCTATTGGGACACATTTGATGGCCAAAATAGCCCATTGGCATGGTCGCTGGGTAGCTTAGGTGAGAAAAACAGCCTGTTGGCACACCTTTGGTAGGCAAAAAGCTTATTGGCACACCTTCGGCAATAAAACAGGCCGTTGGAACACCTTCGATGGGTAAAACATCCCATTGGCACACCTTCAGTAGGAAAAATAGCACGTTGGCAGAATCGATAGGCACTTCTAATGGAAAAATAGCCCGTTGGCACAGTAGCCAGACACCTTAGCTAGGAAAAAAGTCCGTTGGGCACCTTAGGTGGGAAAACAGCAAGTTGGCACACCTTCGGTGGGAAAAGCAACCCGTTGGCACACCTTTGGTTGACAAACAACCTGTTAGCACATCTTTGGACGGCAAAACAACTTGTTGGAACACCTTTGGAGGGAAAAATAGCATGTTTGTACGGTTGCTAGGACCTTCGGTGGGAAAAACAGTCCGTGGTCGAGATTCCATAAGAAAACAATCCGTTGGCACACCTTCGGGAGGCAAAACAGCCCTTTGACACATATTCAAAGGGAAAAACAGCTCGTTGGTATAGTCACTAGGCACCTTCGGTAGGTAAATTAGTCCGTTGGGCACCTTCAGTAGGAAACACAGCCCGTTGGCAAGATCGCTAGGCACCTTATACCACAAAACAATATGTTGGGAAACTTTGGTGGAAATACAGTCTGTTGGCACAACTTCTATAGGCAAAACATCCTGTTGGCACACTTTAGGTTGGAAAAATAGCCTGCTGGCAAAGTCACTAGGTGCCTTCGATGGGCAAAACTATCTGTGGGACACGTTAGGTGGGAAGAATAGCCCGTTGGTGCACTTTTGGTGGCCAAAATAGCCAGTTGGCACGGTCGCTAGGCACTTAAGGTGGGAAAAGCAATTCATTGGGCACCTTCGATGGGAAAAAAACTAATTGACACACCTTCGGTAAGCAAAACAGCCCATTGGCACACCTCCAGTGGGTAATACAGCTTATTGGCTTGTTCGCTAGGCACCTTTGGCTAGAAAAATACCTTGTTACCACATCTTTGGTAGGTAAAAGAGCCTGTTGGCACACCTTCGGTGTACAAAACAACCTATTGGGCACCTTCAGTGGGAAAACCAGCTTGTTGGGCACCTTTGGTGGGAAAACAACTCATTGGCACACCTTTGATGGGCAAAACAACTCGTTGGCATGATAGCTAGGCATCTTCGGTGTGAAAAACAGTTCGTTGGCCATGTTTGGAGGGAAACACAGCCCATTGGGACATCTTCAGTGGGAAAAATAGCCTGTTATCACAATCGCTAGGCATCTTCGGTGGGAAAACTGCTTATTGTCACACCTTCGGTGGGAAAAACAGAACATTGGCAATCCTTCGGTTGGAAAACTACCCTTTGGCACACTTTTGATGGGAATGCTACATGCTGGCACAACCGCTAGGTATCTTCGGGGCCAAAACCAGCTCATTAGCACACCTTCAGTGGGAAAACAACACATCGGCACAATTGATAGGCACCATCGGTGGGTAAAATAGCCCGTTGACACAGTCACTAAGCACCTTAGGTGGGAAAAACAGTCCCTTGGGTAGCTTCAATGGGAAAAAACACATTGGCATACCTTAGGTGGGGAAAACAGCCTGTTGGCACAACATCGGTGGGTAACATGGCCCGATGTCACACCTTCGGTAGGTAAAATAGCCCATTGGCAAAGTTTCTAGCTGCCTTCAGTGGGAAAAACAATCCATGGGGCATCTTCACTAGGAAAAACAACCCGTTGGCACATATTCGGTATGCAAAATAACCTATTCAATTCACACATTCACTAAGCGCCTTCAATGGGAAAAACAGTATGTTGGCACACCTTTGATGGGAAAAATAGCATATTGGTATAACTTTAGTGGGATAAACAGCTCGTTGTCACACCTTTGGTGGGAAAAATAGCACATTGGTATAACTTCAATGGAAAAAACAGCCTGTTGACATACCTTCGATGGGAAAAGCAGTATGTTGGCATAACCATTAGGCACATTTGGTAGGGAAACCAGCCCATTGGCTCACTTTTTGTGGGAAAAGCAACAAGTTGGCACAGTCGATAGGCACCTTAGTTAGGAAAAATAGCCCATTGGCTTCGACACTAAGCACCTTAGGTGGGAAAAATAGTTCGTTTAGTACCTTCGGTGGGTAAAAGCACCCATTGGCATAACTTCGGCGGGAAAAACCACATGACCACATCTTGGGTGGGAAAATGGTCCTTTGGCACACCTTCTATGGAAAAAAGTACGTTGGTATGTTGGCATCATTGTTGGGCACTTTCAGTGGGAAAAACAGCTCATTGGCACACCTTCAGTGGAAAGAACAACCCTTTGACACACCTTCGGTGTGAAAAACAACATGTTGGGCACCCTCTATGGGAATCACAACTTGTTGGCACGTCTTTGGTGGGCAAAACAACCTATTGGCAAGATCACTAGGCACCTTCGATGGGAATAACAGTCCATTGGCACACTGTTGGTGGGAAAACAACACTTTGGCACAACTTCGGTGGGAAAAACTGCCCATTTTCACACCTTCGATGGGAAAAATAGCATGTTGGCACATTGGCACAGTTGCTAGGCACCTTCGGCTAGAAAATAACCCATTGGAACACCTTCCATGGGAGAAGCAGCACATTTGCATGTTGACACATTCATTAGGCACCTTTGGTGGGAAAACTAGGCCATTGACATACCTCCAATGGAAAAAGCAGTAAGTCGACACGATCGGTAGTCACCTTTGATGGGAAAAATAGCCCGTTGGCATGCTTGCTAGGCACCTTAGGTAGAAAAAACAGCCTGTTGGCACGATCGCTAGGCGTCTTTGGTGGGAAAAATAAAAAATTTGCACACCTTCGGTGGGAAAAACAACCTGTTGGCATACCTTTTGTGGGAAACACAGCCTATTGGCATATCTTAGGTAGGCAAAACATTTCGTTGACAAAGTCACTAGCTGCCTCCTGTGGGAAAAACAATCCATTTAGGTGGGAAAAATAGTCGATCGCTAAAATAGCCGGTTTACATGGTCACTAAGCACCTTGGGTGTGAAAAACAGCCTGTTGGCACACCTTTGTAGGCAAAAAAACCTATTGGCACACCTTCGATAGGCAAAACCACCGATTGCCACGATGAAAAATAGCTCATTGGCATGATTGCTAGGCACCTTTGGTGTCAAAAATAGTTAGTTGGGCATCTTCGGTAAGAAAAACTACCCGTTGGCACTCCTTCGGGAAGAAAAATAGCTCATTGACACAACTTTGGTAGGCAAAACAACCTATTGGTTTGATCGCTAGGTACCTTCGGTGGATATAGTAGCCCATTTGGCACCTTCGGTGGGAAACATAGCCCGTGCGCACACCTTCGGTGGGCAAAACAACCCATTGGAAAAGTCACTAGGTGCTTTGGGTAGGAAAAATAGTCCGTTGGCACCCACTCAAAGGCCAAAATAGTCCGTTGGTACAGTCGCTAAGCATATTAGGTGGCAAAAACAATTAGTTGGGCACATTCAGTGCGAAAACAGACCATTGGCACATGATTGGTAGACAAAACAGTCCATTGGAACACCTTCAGTGGGGTAAAGTAGCTCGTTGGAAAAGTCGTTAGCTACCTTCGAGGGGAAAAATAGTCCATGGGGCACCTTCAGTAATAACTCGTGGGTATGGTTGTTAAGCACCTTAGTTAGGAAAAACAGTTTATAGTAGACCTTTGGTAGGAAAAACAGTTCGTGGCACACCTTTGAGGGGCAAAATAGTCAATTGACACATTTGGTGGGTAAAACAGCCTGTTGGCATACCTTTGGGAGGCAAAACAGCCAATTGGTGCACCTTCAGTAGGCAAAATAGCACGTTGACACAGTCACTAGGCACCTTTAGTAGGGAAAATAGCCCGTTGGGCACCTTCGATGGGAAACACAGCCCGTTGGCATAGCTTCGATGGGCAAAACAGCTTGTTGGAAAAGTTACTAGGTGCTTTCAGTAGGAAAAACAGTCCGTAGGGTAGCTTCGGTGGGAAAAATAGACTGTTGGCAAGGTCGCTAGGCATCCAAGGTGTTAAAACTTTCCGTTTTGCACCTTCGGTGGAAAAATAGCCCATTGACACACCTTGATAGGCAAAACTGCTCGTTAGCACACCTTTGATGGGCAAAACAACCTGTTGGCACAATCGTTAGGTACCTTTGGTTAGTAAAATAGCCTATTGGGCACCTTCAATTGGAAACACAACCTGTTGGCACAGGTTCGATGGGCAAAACAACCCGTTGGAAAAGTCACTACTGCTTTTGGTGGGAAAATAGTCCATGGGGTAGTTTTGGTGGAAAAATAGGTCGTTGGCACTGTCGCTACGCACTTTAGGTGGCAAAATAGTTCTTTGGGCATCTTCGGTGGGAAAACATCCCGTTGGCACACCTTCGAATGGAAAAACAACACGCTGGCAAAGTTGCTAAGTTCTTCGATGGGAAAAGCTATCGGTGGGGCATAGTCAGTGGGACAACAGTCCGTTGGTACACTTTTAGTCACCAAAACAACCCATTCACACGATCACTAGGCATTTAAGGTGGGGAAATAGTCCGTTGGTCACCTTCAGTGAGAAAACAGACCATTGGCACAACTTCGGTAGGCAAAATAGCCCAATGGCACACCACCGGTAGGTAATACAACCCATTGGCACGGTCACTAGGCCTCTTTAGTTAGATAAATAACTCATTGCCACATCTTTGGTAGGCAAAAGACCCGATGGCAAACTTTTGGTGGGCAAAGCAGCCCGTTGGTAGATATTCGGTGCGTAAAATGGCCTATTGACACGATCGCTAAGTACCTTCGGTCGAAAAAACAGCTCCTTGGGCATCATCGATGGGAAACACAGCTCATTGGCACACCTTCAATGGGCAAAACAGCCCGTTGGCACAATCGCTAGGAACCTTCGGTGTGAAAAATAGCCAATTAGGCATGGTCATTAGGAAACATAGCCTGTTGACACCTTTTCGGTGGGCTAAATAGTTCATTGACATAGTCGCTAGGCACCTTTGATTGGAAAAAACAACCTGTTAGAACACCTTTAGTGGGAAAAATAACACTTTAGGAATCCTTCAATGGGAAAAACTACCCATTGGCAAACCTTCGATTGGAAAAGCAGCATGTTGCTACATTTGCATGATTGCAAGGCACCTTAGGTGGGAAAACAGTCCGTTGGGCACCTTCAATGGGAAAAATAGCATGTTCGAACTCCTTAGGTGGGAAAAATAGCCTATTGGCACAACTTCAGTGGGATACACAGCCTGTTGGCACACATCTGGTGGGTTAAAATAGCTTGCTGGCAAAGTCACGAGCTGCCTTCAGTGGGAAAAATAGTCCATGGGGCATTTTCGTTGCAAAAAATAGCCCGTTGGCACATATTCGGTAGTCAAATAGTCCATTGGCATGGATGTTAGGCCCCTTAGGTGAGAACAACAGCCTATTGGCACACCTTTGGTTGCCAAAACAGTCGATTGACACACCTTTGGTAGGCAAAACAGCCTATTGGCACTTCTTTAGTGGGCAAAACAGCTCGATGACATAGACGCTAAGCACCTTCGGTGGGAAGAACAGTCCGTGGTGGACATTTAGTGGGAAAAGTAGGCTATTGGAATGGTCACTAGGCACCTTAGGTGTCAAAAACAGTCAGTTGGGCACCTTTGGTGGGAACAACAGCCCTTGCCACACTTTCGAGAGGCAAAACAGCTCGTTGGAACACTTTTGGTGGGCAAAACAACTTGTCAACACGGTTGCTTGGTACCTTCGGTGGGCAAAATAGCCCATTGGAACGGTAGCTAGGAACCTCAGGTAGGAAAAATAGTCCATTGAGTAACTTCAGCGGGAAAAACAGTATGTTGGAACACTTTCAGCAGGAAAAATTGGGGATCGGAAAACCAAAATGATCCTCTCCAACACAATTTTTCATACACACAAATCATATTTTTCATATCAATCACATTTCTTAACAAAGATACCGGGAAATGTCATGAATGCATGTACAGTCATTTACATGTGCAAAATTCGCTATTCACTTACATGTGTATGCACGAACAAGTCAAGACAATTCTAAGCACTTATAAACTATTCCAAATTACTATTCTACCCTTCCCAGTGGTGATGGGATGTTACAAAAATAGCCTTTTGGCACACCTTCAGTGGGAAACACAGCCTGTTGGCACACCTTCGGTAGGTTAAATAGCCCGTTGGCAAAGTCCTCAGTAGCTTTTAATGGGAAAAACAGTCCATGGGGCATCTTCTTTGGGAAAAATAGCCTGTTGGCACATATTCGGTGGCCAAAAATCCCATTGGTGCTAGGCACCTTAGGTGGGAACAACAGCCCAATGGCACACCTTTGGTTGGTAAAATAGCTAATTGACACACCTTTGATAGGCAAAACAGCCCGTTGGCACACCTTCAGTGGGCAAAATAGCCCGTTGCCATGGTTGCTAGGCACCTTCAGAGGGAAAAACAGTCCGTAGCAGACATTTGATGGGAAAAATGGGCTGTTGGAATGGTCACTAGGCACCTCAGATGGCAAAAAAAGTCAGTTAGGCAACTTCGGAGAGAAAACAACCCCTACCACACCTTCGGGAGATGAAACAATCCATTGGCACACCTTTTGTGGGCAAAACAATATGTCGACATGGTCTTTTGGCAACTTCGGTGGGCAAAATAGCCCACTGGGAACCTTCGATGTGAAACACAACCTGTTGGCACCCCTTCAGTGGGAAAAACAACCCGTTGGCAAAGTCGTTAGGTACCTTCGGTGGAAAAACAACTAGTTGGCAAATCTTTAGCAAGAAAAAGAGCCCATTGCCACATCTTTGGTGGGCAAAATAGCACATTGGCATGATCGCTAGGCACCTTAGGTGGAAAAATAACCCATTGGCACACCTTCGATAGGCAAAATAGCTCGCTGGCACAGTAGCCAGGATCTTTAGCGAGGAAAAAAGTCCTTTGTGCATTTTTGATGCAAAAAATAGCACATTGGCACACCTTCGGTGGGAAAAATGAGTCATTGGCAAGCACGTTGACACTCCTTTGGTGGGAAACGCAGCACGTTGGCACAATCGTTAGGCACCTTCGGTGGAAAAAACAGCCCGTTGGAACGAATTTGGTGGGAAAAAACATCACATTGGCACACCTTGTGTGGGGAAATGGCTCATTAGTACACATTTGGTGGGCAAAACGGCTTATTGGCATAACTTCGATAGGAAAAACATCCTGTTGGCACATTGTCGATGGGAAAAATAGCACGTTGGCATAGTCACTAGGCACCTTTGGTGGGAAAAATAGCCCATTGGATCACCTTCAGTGGGAAAACCAGTATGCTGGCACATTGACAAAAAAGTTAGGCACCTTAGGTAGGAAAACCATCCCATTGGAACACCTTCAGTGGGAAAAGCGACAAGTTAGCATGATCAATAGGCACCTTTGTTGGGCAAAATAGCCCGTTAGCTCAGACGCTAGGCAACTTAGGTGGGAAAATCAGTCCGTTTGACATCTTTGGTGGGAACAACAGCTCCTTAGCACACCTTCGGTTTAAAAAACCACGCGTTGGCACACCTTGGGTGGGAACAATAATCCATTGGCACACCTTGGATGGGAAAAAAGCCGCGTTGGCATGTTCACATTGGTGTTGGGCACCTTCAGTGGGAAAAACAAGTCATTGGCAGACCTTTGGTGGGAAAAACAGCCCGATGGCACACCTTCAGTGTGAAAAATAGATCGTTGCACACCCTCAGTAGGAAACATAACCCGTTGGAACACCTTCGATGGGCAAAACAACTTATTAGCATGATCACTAGGCACCTTCGATGGGAAAAATAGTCTATTGGTACACCTTTGGTGGGAAAAATAGCACGTTGGCAACTTTTGTGGGAAAAACTGCCCATTTTCACACCTTCGATGAGAAAACAACGCATTGGCACATTAGCACGGTCACTAGGCACCTTTGGTGGGAAAAACAGCCCATTGGAACACTTTCGATGGGAGAAGCAACATGTTTGCACGTTGGCACATTCGTTAGGCTCCTTTGGTGGGAAACCTAGGCTTTTGGCACACCTTCAATGAGTAAAATAGCAAGTTGACATGGTCGATAGGCACGCCTTCGGTGGGAATCACAGCCTAATGGCATACCTTTTGTGGGTAAAACAGCCCGTTGGCAAAGTCATTAGCTGCCTTCGGTAGGAAAAACAATCCATGGGTCACACATTCTATGGCAAAAATAGCCCATTGGCATGGTTGCTAGGCACCTTGGGTGGGAACAATAGCTCGTTGGCACACCTTCAATTGGCAAAACAGCCGATTGGCACACCTTTGGTAGGCAAAATAGGCGTTGGAACACCTTTAGCGGGCAAAACAATCCGTTGGCATGGCCACTAGGCACCTTCGGTGGGAAAAATAGTCCGTAGCGAACATTCAGTAGAAAAAAATACCCCCTTAGGTGGCAAAAACAGTCAGTTGGGCACATTGGCAGGAAAAACAACCCTCGCCACACATTCGGGAGGCAAAACAACCAGTTGACACTCCTCTGGTAGGCAATACAACCCGTTGGCACAGTCGCTAGGCATCTTCGATGGGAAAAACAACTCGTTGGCACATCTTTGGTAGGCGAAAGAGCCCATTGGCGCACCTTTGGTAGGCAAAATAGCCTATTGACACATCTTCAGTGCGTAAAATAACCCGTTAAGCATCTTTGGTGGGAAACACAGCTAATTGGTGCACCTTCTATAGGAAAAACAACTAGTTCCAACGTGCTATTTTTCCCATCGAAGGAGTGCCAATGGGCTATTTTTCCAACCAAAGTGATGCCATCATACTATTTTTCCCAGCAAACATATGCCAATAGACTATTTTTCCCACCGAATGTGCCTAATGACTGTGCTAACAGGCTATTTTGCCCACTGAAGTAGTGCCAATGAGCTGTGTTTCCCATCGAGGGTGCCCAACAGGCTATTTTTCACACCAAAAGTGCCTATTGATCATGCTAGCAGATTATGTGCCAAAGGTGCCTACCGGCCGTGCCAACGTGCTGATTTCATCACCAAACGTGTGATAATAGGCTATTTTTCCCACTAAAAGGGCCCAGAAATGATGCCAATGTGTTGTTTTCTCATCAAAGGTTTGCCAACGGGCTATTTTTCCCACCCAAGTTGTGCCTACATGTTGTTTTTCCCACTAAAGGTGTGCCAACGGGCTATTTTTCCTACCAAAGATGCCTAGTGACTATGCCAACTTGCTTTTCTCCCACTGAAGGTGTGCCAATGGCCTGTTTTCCCAACTGAAGTTGTGCCAACGTGCTATTTTTCCCACCGAAGCAACCCAAAAGACTATTTTTCCTAGCTAAGGTGCCTAGATACTGTGCCAGCGGGCTATTTGTCCCACCGAAGGTGCCTACTGACTGTTCCAATGTGCTATTTTTCATACTGAAGGTATACCGATGGGCTATGCTTCCCACTGAAAGTGCCCAATGAGTTATTTTGCCCACTGAAGGTGCCTAACGACCCTACTAGCGGGTTGTTTTACCCACCGAAGGTGTGCCAACACGCTGTTCTTCTTAAAGATGTGCCAACAGGCTGTTTTTCCCACCGAAGTTGCCCAACTAATTGTTTTTCCCACCTAAGGTGCCTAGTAACTTCCCCATTGTGTTATTTTTCCCATCAAATATCTGCCACATCATGTTATTCTCACCAAAGGTGCCTAACAACCTTATCAACGGGCTATTTTGCCCACCAAAGGTGTGCCAACGGGTTGTTTTGTCGACCAAAGGTATGCCAATAGGTTGTTTTTCATACCGAAGGTGTGCCAACGGGCTATTGTTCCCACCTATGGTGCCTAGCGACCTTGCCAATGTGCTATTTTTCCCACCAATGGTGCCTATCGACCATGCCAATATGGTATTTTTCCCACCAAAGGTGTGCCAACGAGTTGTGCTTCCCACCAAGGTTGCTCAATGGTCTTTTTTTCCTATCGAAGGTCCCTAGTGACTGTACCAATAGGTTGTTTTGCCTACCGAAAGTGTGCCAATGTCCTATTTTTCTTCCTGAAGATGTTCCAACAGGTTGTTTTTCTAGTCGAAGGTGCCCGACTAATTGTTTTTGCCATCTAAGGTGCCTAGCAAGCATGACGACGGGCTATTTTTCCCACCAATGATGTAAACGTGTTGCATTTCCTAACGAAGATGCCTAGCGATTATGCCAATAGGCTGTTTTGCCCACCAAAGGTTTGCCAAATTATTGTTAGGGGGATCGAAGCTAGGCCAATAGACTATTTTGTCTACCGAAAGTGTGCCAACGGACTGTTTTACCTACCTAACTTGCCTAGCGGCCACACCAACGGGCTATTTTGGCTGCTGAATGTGTGCTATCGGCTTGTTTTTCCCAACAAAGGTGCCCCATGGATTATTTTTCCCACCAAATGTAACTTTTGACTTTACCAATGGGTTGTTTTTCCCAACAAAGGTATGATAATGAACCATGTTTTCGACCGAAAAGAGTGCCAACAGACTGTTTTCCCCACCAAATGCGTGCCAACGTGTTGTTTTTCCCACCAAAGGTGCCTAGTGACCATGCCAATAGATTGTTTTTCCCACATAATGTGTGCCAATAGGCTGTGTTTCCCACCAAGGGTGCCCAACAGGCTATTTTTCATAAAGAAGGTGCCTATCAACTGTGCCAACGTGCTAGTTTTTCCATAGAACGTGTGCCAGTGGGCTATTTTTCCCAGTGAAGGTCACAGCAATGATGTCAATATGCCAACGTGATGTTTTTCCCACCAAAGGTGTGCCAATTGGCTGTTTTTCCCACCCAAGGTGTGCCAACATGTTGTTTTCCCCACCAAAGATGTGGCAACTGGATGTTTTTCCTACCGAAGATGCCTAGTGATTGTGCCAACTTGCTTTTTTCCCACTGAAGGTGTGCTAATAGGTTGTTTTTTCCAACTAAAGGTGTGCCAATGTGCTGGTTTCCCCACCGAAGCTACCCAAAGGACTGTTTATCCTAGCTAAGGTGCCTAGCTACTGTTCTAGCGGGTTATTTGTGTAGGAACGCGTATGGCCCTAGTATTCACAATACGCTGCGGAAAAAACCATAACACAACATAACGTATAACCGAAAACATACAAGATGCGCAAAATACCTTTTCGTTTGACACGGATTGGTGG